>CAUYTI010007917.1:0-82842 GCA_963575145.1 Galago senegalensis
TAGTCCCAGCTACTTGGGAGGCTGAGGCAGGAGACTCACTTGAGCCCAGGAGTTGGAGGTTGCTGTGAGCGTGATGCCATGGCACTCTACCCAGGGGGACAGCTTGAGGCTCCGTCTCAAAAAAAAAAAAAAAAAAGAAATTACTTTTTTCTTCAAGGTATTTGTAGAAAGCTCAGTGTGTCCTGCTTAATATCGGGAGTACCGGTTTGCATCATCAGAACCTTGGCAAGACCTTAATATTTCAAAATTGGTAATGATTACCTCTAGGGACAAGTCCGTGTCACGGATCTATGACAAATGTATTATCGCGAGGGAAAACAGCTTTGGCCAGCTGTCTTTAAAAAATGCCCCAACCACTGCCTCTCAAAGTAGAAAGACTAAAACTGCATAGCATCTATCATAGCACGACTCCCATCCCTGTCCCCTGAAATTGCCCTTAGTTTCATTGTTAGAAGGGGATTTTTAAAAAGAAGGCTTGAGGAGCACTTTACAGCAGCATTCAGCTTTTCTGTGAAATACTCAGCATCTTAATATTAGGTACAAGTCTTTTTTTAGTACGTGAGGCTGTGGCTTCCACTGGAGGAAGAAAACAACCCACTCAAAACTATTCTAGAAGTTGTCTTTTGACGGAATAACAGGTATTTGAGTTAAAAATAGGAGGGACAGTTTGTTGCTGCATGGTCTTTTCAAAATTTAAATCGCTTTTTTTGTTTCCCTTCTACATAAAAACCTTGGTCCCCCCTCCTGAGTGGGGATGGGCAGAGGCCCTGCCCCTCAGGCTTCTCAGCAGCTGGTCTCTGTAGCCACGGCAAGGGTTTTGTAAATGTGTGTCAGTGAGGACTCCCCCCGAAAGCCATTTATAGATAATCTCACAATGTATCTTCTGTCCTTTCCCGTATGTGAGATCTGAATAGGAAAATAAACTGGTTTTGTGATGACGAGACGCCATGTCTGCATCTGAGCCACCCTCTCACTGGCTCCTGTGACAAGGAGACTGAGCTGGGGAGGCACTTGAGCTGGTACTGAGAGCATCAGCGTTCTGACCTTTCAATTCCTTCTGCAGTTTGCCAATCGGGAGCCTTTTTATCCTGTTTCCAGACAGAGTTTTCACTTTCTTTGGTTTCAGTGTGGTCCTTAGACTGGGTTCTGCCCTTGGGTCTACCACAGGATTCTTGTTTGGTTTGGATTTTTGTTTTTGTATCCAGCTGGCAACTTCTTCTATCTTTTCACAAGCAGGACACAGGCATTGCAGATGTCTCCTGAATGAGTGTCATGCACCCCAAAACAGCTCTGACAGTCCTTTCTGTAGTGTTTACTTTTAGTGAACTGAGAACTGGAGGACTTAGCCCTGCCACAACAGCAGCCCTCTCTAATTCCATGTATCTTTGGCTTGTTGAAAACCAAGCATCTTTTTTTTCTGAGCGAGTCTTCCGAAAGCAGCTGTTCCCTGTGCAATGGCGTTCCCAAGGTGCAGAGTGCATGCCAGGCCAACACCCCACCCCCACCCCAGAGCTCCCTGCCTCTCCCCTGCCCCAGCTAGCTTGACTTAGTATGTCTACTCATGGGAATCTGCCCTATAGAAATAATAATACCTGAATGTAAGATTGTATCTGCCCGGATGTATAATAAATTATTGTTTCTGATGAGGGAATGATTGAATATATTACACAAGTCAAGGAATATTCTGTAGCCATTACAAAGAATGAATTGGAGATGCATCGGGTGACTCCTGGGATTACTGTGAATAATTAGTAAGGCAAAGCCAAGTGAAGAAAGGTGGGTCTAAAATTATCCCATGTTTAAGGAAAAGGAATGCCACCTCTGCCCTTTCATGTGACCTAACACACGAGCATAGGGGAAGATGTGGCAGGATCCAGACCAAGTTGCCTTTGTGGGTTTTGGGGACTGGACAATCACGTGGTAGGAGGTGGGTGGGAGAAAATGCGTGAGAATTCAGGCAGAAGGAAAAGGTTGCATTGAAATGAAAACAATATGTATAATGTAATCACCTCTGTGCATGACTACAAAAGTCTATATGTGTGTGAGTAGGTGTCAGAAGAAAAGTGTTATGTATATATATCTTAAATATTTTTGTTAATCTAAAACAAAAAAATTATATTTCTTCTCCAAGATTTTGGCACAGAGCAAAGTCTTTTCATTGGAGGTCTGCTCCATTCTATCCTTTCAGAGAAAAATCACACTCTTAATGCATTGTCTATAGTTTCTAATTTCAGTTTCTATGAAGTAGAGAGCTTAAAAATACTTGCAAAGCAGCTTGAGTCCAGGAACCTTTTGGATGCTGTGCTTTTCCCTCTAATCTCTTCAGTTGTCTTGCCTGCCTCCCCATTCAATAATCTAATTTTAGCATCTTTCCTTTACTAAGTCTTTCCAAAATTGTCAACTTGGTTCTCATAAAAACAGTAATAAGTCTTTCTCTTCTCCATTCACATTTTGCTAGTTTATACCACACTGATTAAAGTACAGCTGGCCTAAAAAGAGAACAGAGTCTTGGGAACAAACACATCATATCCTAGGGGATCCCCATGCCAACTGGGGGATATATATATATATATATATATATATATATATATATATCATACAGGGCAGGCAGTGCTGAGACAGGGCCCCATCTAATTCACGGAGTTGTTTTGGGACCCAAATGAGATATATATATATATATATATCTCATATTATATATTTTAGTATTTGCCACCCTGACAGGACCATCAGGGTTATTTTCCTACACTTGCAACAATGGGATATGGTGGGGGACACCATCCTTACAACAAGCGGCAAAGCTCCTGGGAGGAGTCCACTCTTTGGAGGCAGGCAGAGGAAGTCTGGGGCCCCTTTCAACACAGAAGTCACTTAAGGAAGTCACTTAATCTTGCTGAATTTCAGTTGTGTCACCTGAGGAATGGGGAATAACAGCAGGAAAACTCATCTAGCTTCGGCAGTTGTGAGGATTACACAGAGGGTGTGGGGCTACAGATTTTATCTTTGTGGGTATGTTCAGTCCATTAAGATCTGAAAAAACCCGATGTTCTGTGGTTTCCAAGATTCAACTGATTTCTGACTCTGAGTTCTCATTTCTCTTGTTGGTGAAAACTGTAACCCCACCCTTCCTGGGGAACCCCTTGCCTTGGGTCATGGGCTATGATTTCATGTTGTGAAGGGACTCAGGTGCTTTCCCCAAGCCATTCATTTGTGTGGGTTAGGCCTGCATGCCCTTTGCCCTGTCCATTTGTCCTGTGATTCCCTTGGGCCAGAACATGTTTGAAGCACAATTCTGCCCCCAGCTTGGGGCACAGAGTGAGGAGACAAACAAGCACTGGACAATGGGAAGGAAGAGGGCTTGTGAGGCACAGGGGAGAGACACCCCTGGAAAGGCATGCCATTTTTTCTTTGAAGTTTAATACTGTAAGGGAAAATAAAAACATACGCATGAGCTGACAAGGCAATCAGGCTTCCTCACTGCTCTGGAACATGGGAGGCCTGCTCTCACCTCAGGGCCTGGGGGGGGCGGTCTGTTCCAGGGATCCTGCCGTTCACACCCTCAGAGCCCCACTAGAGGTACTCTCAGTGGGTCTTCTGTGCCTCTTACTACCCTCCTCACTTCCTTCCCTATTTTATTCTTCCCTATAGGCCTTGGCCCTAGTTTCCTGACTTACCCTGCTTAATGTCTATCTCTACCCACTAGAAGGCAAGCCCCAGGATAGCAGGTTTTCACTTGTATGGCCCAAGCGTCCAGAACAGTGCTTGGCACATGGCAGGCATTCAACAACTGTGGACTGGAAGGATGGGTAAGCGACTGCATTGTTGAATGAGTTGATTGTTTTCTTTTCTTCCTTTCCTAGGATACCTGCTCTATCATGAAATCCCCAACAGGGCTGGGACTAGGTGAGGAGAGTCAGACACTCACCTTGGGCTGGAGATGGAAGGCGGCATCAAACACCTCAGTGATCAGGATCACTATCATCTTGATGCAACATTTTAAAAAATTAATAAAACTAGTGCAAAAAATAGTGCGGTGAACAAACTATCAAATTTTTAAATTAAGGCATAATCCAAAAGAGGTTACAAGTGTGCTAAAGTTAATTAAAAATTATTTAAGATCATCATTTGGCCAAGAGAAATTCTCAAACGTGGTAGGGTTCTCAATTAAAAACAAGATGAGCAAAGAAGTGGGGTTTTTGTTTCTTTTTTTTTTTTTTTTTTTTGAGACAGAATCTCATTCTGCTCCCCCAGGCTAAAGTGTTGTGGCCTCAGCCTAGCTAACAGCAACCTCAAACTCCTGGGCTGAAGTGATCCTCCTGCCTCAGGCTCCCAAGTAGCTGGGACTACAGGCATTTGCCACAATGCAGCTAATTTTTCTATTTTTAGTAGAGACAGGGCCTCACTCTTGCTCAGGCTGATCTTGTACTCCTGAGCTCAAGTGATCCTCCCACCTCAGACTCGCAGAGTGCTAAGACTAGAATCATAAACTACCTTGCCCAGCCAAGAATTAGATTTTGAATTCTCATTGAATTTTCTTCCATAAAAGCTCAGAAGGTTATCTTTTAATAAAGTCTGTGGCTTTTTTGGTATAAATGAAAGATTTTAACTTGAAATAAAGTTTTAATATGCCTACTTTTAAATTTTTAAACTTTTTATGCTACCTTAATTTTTTGGAAAAAGTTAACCATTAAGAAAATACACCAAGATCTGTACGTAGGGGCATACATTTTTTCTTTTGCTCCAGGCCCCACGTGGTCAGCAGGGCAATTCTTCTCAGCAGATGTGCTGATGATGTGGTTTCATGTCCTTTCCCGCAGGCCTCTGTAATGCTCACAGCCTGGGTCACTCCCATCTAAAGGAGTGAGAGGTGAGGGGATTTCAGGCGGCTGGTGAGGGAGACCGCCTTGAATGGTGTGCTTTCCATTCACCCCCAAGTCGGGACATGGGGGCCTACTCCAATGAGCACTAAGAAGAGGAAGAACCTGGGGAGGGAAGGAGGGCTCTTCTTCACTCCTCCAGCATTAGACACAGCTGGGGCAGCCTCCACATTTGCTCACTCCGTTCTCATTCCTGACCTCGGCTGCCGTGCCCATGCTGAGCCTGAGGAACTGGTGCCTCCCAAGACAGCCAACACCACAAGCCCTCACCAGGTGCCAGCCGCAGGGCCACCCTTCTTCAGGCCATGGGCGTCTCTGGCACGCAGCACTGAGACCAAGGTCATGGGGCTGCTGCCTCTGGTCCTTCCCTTGAACTGATGATAAGACCGTGGTCCTGTCATCCTCCCTCTCTTGGCCCAAGTCTTCTCATCCATCTAATGAGTCCTCTGAGGACACCTCCAGCCTTAAGAGTCTAGAAAGCAGAGTTTGTCACAGTGCTTGGTGCTTCTGCTACTTGTAAGTGTCAAAACCAAACAATCTCTTTTCTTTTTTAATTAGAGACAGGGTCTCACTCTTGCTCAAGCTGGTCTTGAACTCCTGAGTTCAAGTAGTCCTCCCATCTTAGCCTCCCAGAGTGCCAGGATTACAGTTATGAGCCACCGCACCCTGCCAGCAAACAACAGCTTTAGGGAATACCTAAAATTAAGGCTAAACTCTTTCCTGTAGCAAACACAAACTCAGAGACTTTCAGACAGCTTCTGACTATACACAGAAGATGACCCCCACACATGCATCTTCTCCCAGAATAACTTGGGGGTTAAGAGGCCTCTGCCTCTGGGGCCACACTGCCTAGCTCTGCTACTTATAATTGACAGCCTGAGGGCAGCTCCCTGTCCATTACCTCATTTATAAAACAAAGATAACAACATAGCACCTCCCTCTCTGTCAAAGAGGGCTGCTAGCATGGAGTTGTTGGGAGAAGCACCGGGGGCTGTGGAGATGAGGCCACAGGTGGAGGGTGGCCTGCTCACTGGGGAAAAGGGCCCATTGGCTATACGCTTGCCAGCTTTTCAGGGAGGACAGGCCTTGGGGAACAGGGCGGGAAGCACAGAGCAGTGAGGGAATGTGGGTGTAAGGAAGACAGATGGCTGTGGACAGAGCATGGCTGGGGGTGATGGGCTGAGAAACAAGGGGGGGACAATCCTTCTCAAGATTCTAAGTCAAACTCAGGTTTCAGACCCTTTCATAAACTCACTGGATGGTTAGATTATTTTGATTTGCTTGGACTTGTTTTGTGCCGTGGTAACCATCAACACCTAGTAGGCTGGGGAAGTGTGGGCAGAGTCCTAAAGAGACTAATAGTTAACTATAGAGCCGTTCAGCCTCAGGCCTGGTTAAAGAAATGAACAGGAAAGCCTAGGTCAGGAAGGGAACCCCATCTTTCTCAGGAGTGGGGAACCCTCCTTCTCTAATTCCTAAGTTCTTTTGTTCTAATAACAGTTTTACTGAGGTACAATTCACATACTGTACAATACACCCATTTAAAATGCACAGTTAAGGGTGGCACCCGTAGCTCAGTATGTAGGGCGCTGGCCACATACACTGAGGTTGGCGGTTTGAACACGGCCCGGGCCAGCTAAAACAACAATGACAACTGGAACAAAAAAAATAGCTGGGTGTTGTGGTGGGTACCTACTTGGGAGGCTGAGGCAAGAGAATCACTTAAGCCCAAGAGTTTGAGGTTGCTATGAGCTGTGACACCACGGCACTCTACCCAGGGCAACAGCTTGAGACTCTGTCTCAAAAAAAAAAAAGGAAAGAAAGAAACTCTTACTAAAATGCACAGTGAAAGGTTTTGAGTACATTCAGAGTTGGGCAACCATCAGTACTATCAATTGGAGAACATTTTCATGAGCCCATAAAGAAACCTTGGACTCATTAGCCACCACTCCCTTCCCTGCCCACAACATCCCTCCCTGCCCTAGACAGCCACCAGTCACCTTCTGTCTTTAGAGCTTTGTTTATTCATATTTTGTATAAGTTACAAAATGGCCTTTGTATCTATAGGTCCCACATCTGTGTGTTCAACCAATTGCACATTGAAAATATTTGGGAAAAAATAATAAAAATAGCAATACAATGAAAAAAGTACAAATTTAAAAATACAGTATAAGCGAGGCATGGTGGTGCACACCTGTAGTCCCAGTTACTCAGGGGCCTAAGGTGGAAGGATTGCTTGAGTCCGGGAGTTCAAGGCTGCAGTGAGCTATGAACACTCCTGTGATAGCCACTGCACTCCAGCCAGGGCAACATGGCAAGATCACATGTCTAAAAAAAAGATATTTTTTTAATGTGGTATGAAAACTATTTACATAGCATTCACATGTTATTAGATATTGTAAGTAATGTAGAGATGATGTATGTAGGAGGATAGATTGGTATCTATCCTACCATTCCTGGTAGAAGGTAACCTATGCAAGTATACCATTTTCTGTAAGGGACTTTATATAAGATTTCAGCATCCTGAGGGGATCCTAGATTTCAGCACCTGTGAATCCTGAGGACACCCATCTAGTATGTGGTCTCTTTTGATTGGCTTCCTTCACTGGGCATAATGTTTTCCAGGCTCACTCATGTAACAAGTATCAGAAACGCATTCCTTTCTGCAGCTGAATCACATCCCATTGTATGGCTATACCATGTTTTATTTACCCATCTACCAGTCAATGAACATTTGAATCATTCCCATTATCTGGCTGTTATGGATAAAGTTGCTCTGAACAGTCAAGGGTAAGTTTCTGTGCAGACTTAGGTTTCATTCCTCTTAGGTATATGCCTAGGAGTGCAATTGCTGGCCCTCTGGTTATGGTTCCTCCATCCATTGCCGCAAGTACTTCATTTCAGAATTTGCATGCTCACCTAAAGTGCTCACAGGGCTGCTTGCCCTGGAGGACTACGGGCTTTCTTGAGCTTGCATGCTCCTGTGGAAGCTGGCACCTACAGGCACTAAGTGAACATGTGCCCGGGCTGATGCTGCAGATTACAGTGGCTGCTCCCAGGAGGGGCAAGGAGAGGCTCCCACCATGGGCAGAGGGCAGTGTGGGCACCAGCAACCGGTGTGTGGGTGTGGTGGAGACATGAGGATGCTGTCTGCTGGATGCTGGATGCTATTTTTCCTAGAGAGATGGGAAACAAAGTGACCAGTTGAGAGTAAGGGCACAGGATTGGAGATCTAAGAAGGGAAAAGGTGAGGACATGGTGACAGGGCGGTGCAATGAGGACCTCTGAGAAATACCATGAATCCATCCAAGGTTTGAGTGAAACTCATCAGCCTGAGGGCAGTCTTTTCTCCAAGCACATTCAGCAGTTTGGGTGCAGGGAAGGAGCTGGTAGATGTAACTATAACCATGGCTGGGATTTGGCCAAATGAGAATGACAAAATAAGAGGGGACGAGTGAAGGTCCAGGAGTAACACGATGATGAACCACGGGAATGTAACCAGACGAGAAGGAGAATGCACACCCAAGGAGCGCAGGTCTGGGGAACAGGAAGGGAAATCACTGGCCTGTAGGTTCTGGGAGGTCAAAGACTTGTTGGAATTGGAGCCCTGGAGGGAGTGATGTGGAAGGCAGGAAGTGGGGTTATACCTGAGCCTGCAGGGCTTCAGACCTAGCAGTGGGAAGGTCAGGAGCATGACTGGGGGCGGCCAGCTAGGAAGGAAGAAGACAAGACCATGCCAGGGTGACCAGGGGGCGGCCAGCTGGGAAGGCCAGGAGCATGACGAGGGGGCAGCCAGCTGCGAAGCAAAGAAGACAAGACCACGCCCAGGTGACTGGGGGCGGCCATCTGGGAAGGGAAGAAGACAAGACCACGCCCAGGTGACTGGGGGCGGCCAGCTGGGAAGGGAAGATGACAAGACCACGCCCAGGTGACTGGGGGCGGCCAGCTGGGAAGGGAAGATGACAAGACCACGCCAGGGCATTAGAGTTATAGATTTCAAAACCACTCAAATTCTGAAAGAAGTAGCGTCAGAGCCAGTAATGCTGAAATCGCCAAAGAATGAGGAACAAGAATGATAACCAGAATAAGGGGTGTTGGGTGGTGACGGTCGGCTGGCATGAACATCAGAGCTGAGGAAAGAATAGTTTGGAATCAAGGAACCAGGAGGACATCTGCCTTCCCTCTGGGCCCCCCATATAAGGGGTACAGGAAAGAAAACAGCTACCTCTTGAGAGGGCTGTAGCAGGCAGCTTAGGGGAGAGCCACGTTCAATTAGAACAGAAAGGTGACTAAGACTTGTACAAGAGGACCCTGTGAATGCTGCATTGAAGGGTGAGGTCACACACAGAGCTACCAGGGGCGTCTTGGGCATCCCACAGGGCCTGGAATACAGGGTGTGACGAGATTAGTCTGAGACAGACTCAGATAGGGAGCCACGCCCCAGGCCCTGGAGAGATGTGGGTCTTCTCGGCAGTACACAAGATTCCAGGACCCCTTTCTCATTCTTGATGAGGCCTTGGGGAGCCCCCATGGAGAAGGCTGTCTTAGGGAGAACCCACATAGCCCTGGGACCCCTTCTTGGAGTGCAGAACACACATGTCCTCTCAGGTTCCCGACTCCCATGTGATGGGAAACCTGGGACTGAGGAGCAGCTCGGGAGTTTGTGTGTTGACTCTGGTTCACATGCTGGCTGCCGGTGGCCCCGGCAGCTATCTGCCTCCTCAGGGTGGCTGCCATTCTGTATGTGTGTGTGACTTCACGGTTCTCCAAGTGTGTCTGCTGTTAACCTCCAATGTGACAGCTAATTGACACAACACACTAAGTGGGTTAAGCAATTGCGGGGAGAGAAGTCTCCCTGACCCGCCCGCATTGGGCCCCTGTTTGGTGGAAGATGAGACCCACGGACCCGGTAAGGGAGCGGACTTTGTCCGTCTTCTCCCTCACTACATGACTGATGCCGCAAAAGAGAAATGGAATAGAGAGTCTAAAAAGGTATACAACTTTTATTTGTCTATCTTAACAGGAAAAAATAGCAACAGCACTTACATTATGTACATATTTACATTTATTAACAAAAGTTTCTTTATTTTAGCAAAAAAAATTCATGACCAAGAACTAAGTAGCCCATAACCTAGATGCAGGCACCAAGTAGAAACTAATGCTGGTTAGTTGACAGTTATTCTAAAAAATAGCTGCTTGGTGAAGGTTTCTTCAAAGTTTTCCCACCAAGGGACAAAATACTTTCAGAAGGCTTTTTCAAGTTTTAAAAATAATTTCATTTTTATCCCTTTAGCTTCATCCCTTTAGCTTCCCAACCAGTGGGAGCTATAAAAAATTTTTCATGTTTGTAATTTGTAAAATGTAATCAATCTGGGTTAATTTGAGCCAAAAAGGGAAGCCACAGCCCTGCTCAGCCAGGCTCCTCCAAACTGAGGTCCATGTCTTGGCCTTGCACCTTCCCCACGGTCTGTGTATTTCCACAGAGCCCACAGATCAGACCCGCCCTCGTTCCCCAAACATTTGTATTCCATTAGTAAAGAGAATGCATGAGGAATCAGTGCTGTCGTCACAGGGGTGAGGCTAAGGGAAGCACATTAGAAATTTTCCTAACAGGAACCTCATAGGCTATGAAACAGGTGCTGTGAATTTCCCAGAAGGGGGTAGAGAAAGTGGGCATTGCTCCTCAAACGAGCTGGGGCACGCACGGGACTCCTGGGAGTGGCATCTGCTATGGCTGTGACCTCCTCTCAGCTCCCTGCTTGCCTAGGACTCTCCTTACACACACCCGCAGCCAGTGTCAGCTACTGCCAAGGAATTTAGCCTGCTTCTCCAGCTTGGTTTCCTGGGGTAACCTGAGCCCTGTTCCACCTGGCAACTGAGGACACAAAAACCTCCTTAGTTGCCAGGTGGAACCTCCCTCGGCAGAGCCCAGGTCTGCACCAGCCACTTGGCCCCTCCTGTCTCTCTGACATGTAGCCTGCCCTGGGGATCACCAACAAGTGCTCCGCCACTCTCCCCCAGGCTTTGCTCCTCCACCTCTCCCCACCACCAGCTGGCACCTGGCTTTTTTTTCCTGGTGAGGTCAGATGCTCAGGACGTCAAAACTGGCCAGAGGATGATGCTCCCCAGTCTGTAACTTTGGTCCCAGCCCTGAAACTTGCACCTCCAATTCTGTGCCAGGATGTCACTGACCAAAGCAATATGCCAGTGCCAAACTCAACCTGCCACAGCACAAATTCATCAGTCTTCCCAGGAAGATCCTTACCTGACCCCTCTGCTGTGCTTCCTAGTGCTGTCATCTGGGCACGAAGGCTCAAAAGTCCTGTTGCTTTCATTTTCTTTCTTGCATAATAATAATAATAATCATGATAAGAATAGCTAACCTGGAACACTATACTGAGCCAGTCACTATTCTAAGCATTTTACTTAACACATTTCTGCACATTGCCATTTCTATGTCATTATTATCTATATTATCATTGTTATGTCTATCTTATTGTTATTTTCCACAGATGACAGCCCAGGCACACAGAGTTTAAGTGACTTGTCTGAGGCCTGCGAGAGATGGGGCTGGCATTTGAACCCAAGGACTTTGCCACCAGAGCCTGAACTCTGGAAGCTCTGTTAACAGGACGGAAGTCTCAGAGTGCAGCTTCTCTCAAACGTGCTCCTGCGTCTGCGTTCTGCCCCTGCCACTCTGACTCAGGCTCACGTCTCTGCTTGGCTCTATCCTTTCATTAACCCACTAAGGAGTGTCCCCAGCTCCAGTTGCCTATCTATTACTTGGTCCTATGTTGTGCCAGCAGTGCTCTTACTAAAGCCTGGCTCTGCCACAAAAAATCCTCTGTGGTTCTGCTTAAGAATGACTCAACTTCCTGGCAAGGCTCCGTGAATGTCTCAGCCTGGCCCAGGCCCAGCCTCGGCTCAACCCCAACACTCGCTGCTTTCTCTCCTGCCCTCTGCAGCCCTGGGTCCTATCCCCTTCCTCACATCCCTCAATGCCCAGCTCATGGGATCTGCCAGGAGGGGTCTTTTGAATCATCCTTATGGCAACTGACCAAACTGACATTGCTGCTAGTAACTGTGCTAGTGTCCGACCTTTTGTTTGTGACTACAGGCCCAGTTCTGACCCTGGCTCCTGAAGAGGATCTGATCTTGATCTAACTATTCCCAGGAGAGGAGACTGAGGGAGTACATCATAGTGGTTAATGGTATAACCCTTGGACTCTTGAGACTTGGATTTGAATCTCAGCTCCACCACTGACTAGCAGGGTGACCCTGATATCTTATTCTACTTCTCTGAGCCCCACACACATTTTCTCTAAGCAAGGGATGATTAATGCTGTCCCCCCTGCAAGGCTCTTGGGTTCAAGAAGGTGATATCTGCACAATGCATGGAACACTGCTGTACTTAATAAGCTGCGGTTAGAACATCTGCAGATGCCACTTCTTACTGCTGCACAAGGCAACCAGTGAATGAGTGTAACCTGGTCCCCAGGTAGTGAGTGCTCAACAAGAGGGCTGCTCTTGTCCCAGCACAATGCACCATCCACAGCCTACTTACCTGGTTCTGTCTGTCTCTCTACCATGTTTCAAAAAAATCTAAAATGAAGAAATTTTCATCTAAATTAAAAAACTGAAAACAGAAGCTGCAATCTTAAGGCTATTGACCACCTGTTAGAGATCTGAATTTGGAAAACTCAACCAAAGCTGGGATTTCCACCATCCTAAATGCATTCATCAAATTAGCTACAGAATTAGACCAAAGAATTGTTTCAAAATTGGTCAGAATACGATAGAAAAACAAACAAAAAAAACGGTGGACAAAACAGTTAATTTTATAAATAATTGTTCATGAGGCTAAAGGTGAAGGGAAGGTTAAAACGGTTTGGACTAGTGCTGCCACGTAGAAAGACAACGCATGCCACATACGCAGTCTCAAAGTTCTAGTAACCACGCCACAAAGTAAAATGAAAAAGGTGAATTTTCATAATATAATTTATGGACTCAAATCATCAAAAAAGTATCATTCTAACATTTAATCAATAAACTTTTAAGATAGTTCATATTCTTTTCTCATACAGAGTCTTAGACATTTGCTGTATATTCTATACTCACGGCACACTGTAATTTGGATTCCTGTATTTTGATAATTTTTTTTCTTTTTGCAGCTTTTGGCTAGGGCTGGGTTTGAACCCATCACCTCTAGTATATGGGGCTGGCACCCTAGTCCTTTAGCCACAGGTGCTGCCCAGGCCGCCTGTATTTCAAATAGTCTGTAGCCGCACACAGCTGCCATTTTGGACATTGAGATGGTGTCCCCACACACTCATGCATCAGCCCCTCCCCACAAAAGGCATCAGCCCTCGCCTAGAACTAGTCAAAGGGTTGACTAAAGCTTATGATGTTTTTGTCAACTATGACCAGGCAGCTGGAGCTGTTGGCATTCACTCTCTGCCCTTCTGAAGGCCTCACCATTTCCCACTAAATGGCTTTAAGGTTAAGATGCACTCTGAATTGTTTTAAAAGAACAATAGTCTTTGTTTTAGGTTACCCAGGGCCAACTTCCATTTGTTTGGAAGTTCTGTGGGACCTCAGTGTCACCTCCCTTTAGTTCAGGCATCCTGGTGATAGATTCACAATACTGAGTGGAAAATGACTTTCATTTTGGGGGACCAACCTGTTAAGGACATGATTGACTATAATACTGTTATTTTGGGATTAAAAATACCTTTTAACTGTATTTGTGTTTATCTCAAAATATTGATTAAGGGGGTACAAGTGTTTTTGTTACATGGAGGTTTTGTATAATGCTTAAATCAGGGCTTTTGGTGTGCCCATGACCAGAACAGTGTCCACTGTACCCTACAGGTAAGTTTCTGTGGCACACTCACCCTCCACCTTCCCCTCTTCTTGGTTTCCGATGTCCTTTATATCACTTTGTGTCCACGTGTACCCATCTCTTAGCCCCTAAGTATTGGTGAGAACATACGGTGTTTAGATTTTCATTCCTGAGATACTTCACTTAGGATAATGGTCTCCAGTTCCATCCAAGTTGCTACAGATGACATTATTTCACTCCTTTTCATGGATGAGTAGTACTCCATGCTGTATGGGTGTGTATATATACACATATATACACCACATTTTCTCTAGCCATTCATGAATTGAAGGGCACTTAGGTTGATTTCACATCTTTGCAGTTTTGAATTGTGCTGAAGTAAACATTTGAGAGCAGGTGTCTTTTTGATAAAATGATTTAATTTTCTTTAGGTAGATACCCAGCAATGAGATTGCTGGATAGGATGATAAGTCTATATTTATTTTCTTTTTTGAAGAATCTCCATATTTTTTCTATAGAAGTTGTACTAATCTGCAGTCCCACCAACAGCGTATAAGCATGCCTTTCTCTCTGCATTCATGTCAGCATCTGTTGCTTTTTGACTTTTTAATAATGGCCCTTCTCATAAGGGTTGGGTTGCTCTTAATTTGAATTTTCCTGATAATTATTGATATTGAACATTTTTTTCAGATGTTTGTTGGCCATTTGTCTATTTTCTTTCAAAAAGCTTCTGTTCATGCCTTTTGCTCACTTTTTAATGGAGTTTTTCTTTTTTTCTTATAGATTCGTTTAAGTTCTTTGAAGACTGTGGATACTATGGATTTGTTAGATGTGTCGTTGGTGAATATTTTCTCCCAATCTTAGGTTGTCTATTCACTCTGCTAAGCAGAAGTTTTTTTATTTAACTAAGTCCCATTTATTTATTTTTGTTGTTGCTACCTTTGCTTTTGGGGTTTTAGTCATAAATCCTTTGTCTAGGCCAATGCCTTAGAGTTTTTCCTATATTTTCATCTACAAGTTTCATGGTTTCATGCCTTACATTTAAGTTTTTAATCCATCTTGATTAAAGATGGATTGATTCTGGTATATGGCAAGAGATAGGAGTCCTGTTTCATTCGTCTGAATGTGGCTGTCCAATTTTTCCAGCACCATTTGTTGGAAAGGGCTTCCTTCCCCCAGCGTATGTTGTCTTCTTTGTCAAAGATCAGTTGGTTGTAGGGAGATGGTTTTATTCCTGGGTTCTCTGTTTGGTTCCATTGGTTTATGTCTCTACTTTTATATCAGTACCATGCTGTTTTGGTTACTACAGACTTGTAGTATAATTTAAAGACAGGTGATGTGATGCCTCCAGATTTGTTCATTTTGCTTAATAGTGCTTTGGTTATTCAGGCTTTTTTGGGTTCCTAGTGAAATTTAAGATTATTCCTTTTAGATCTGTGAAACATGATGCTGGTATAGGGGATTGTGTTGAATCTGTAAATCACTCTGGGCAATAAGGACATTTAAAAAATGTTGATTCTACCAATCCACGAGCAGGGGACGTTTTCCCATTTGTTTGTGTCATCTGCGATTTCTTTCAACAGAGTCACTTTAAAAAAAACACACACACATTTGAGCTCTAAAAATAATTTACACTTTGAGTATAATACCTCAAAACTTTGAGTAATACCTCAAAACATTCTTCAGCCGAATGTTGTAACACTGTTTAGATAAGGGTCAACTAGCTGGTAATCTATGACTTAGAGCCCTTCATGGTATTTCCAACCCATAATATAAAAATGGTATCCTCAGGAAATTAGATTCTAGCACCAAATATTCCAAAGTAGTCTATGGCAGCATTAACCAAGAGAACTTTCTACAATCATAAAATTATTCCATATCCAGACTGTCCAATATTGTAGCCACCAGCTAGACATTGCTACTGAGCACTTGGAACCGAAATCTAGTTTACAAACTTTATTCAAGACACAAGTGTGAAGTACCATAGATCTCAGATGCTATGACCTCATAGAAAGTTTCCTCTTCAGCATTCCCCAGGAGAGTAACAAATTAGCCTAGCAAATTTACTTTTTGTCAAGAATGATAAGGAAATTGCTGAGGTATCAAGAACATCTGCTCTTCAAATTTATAGCCTGGTCCATGTCCTTGGGACTTGAGGGGAGGGAGTTCCTTGCCATTAGGAAGGCATAGGCTGGGAACAAGTCACCAGTTCTCCAAGTTGTATGTCTGGCCCAGGATCTCTGAGGGGCCGAGAAAGGCTCCAGAAATAGTGCTAGCATACCTGTTACCCACTTCAAAGTCACTCAACTCAACAAAAACCCCTTTCCTACCTGGGAGCCCCACCTACATTATAAGACATGGAAATTGTAAAGGTGGCAGCTAAGAAATAGAACAATATGTAGAAATGCACCACAGATAAAAGGCAGCTATGGAACAGGCCTCGAAAGAATTCGGCTGTGCTCCCAGGCCTGTGAAGTTCTCTGTGGCCCAAGGATTCCACTTAAGATAATGCAGAAACTTAGGAGAAACCTGGTATACTCAGCAACCCCAGACAACACGTAAAACAAAAATGTTTCTCCTTCTTTTCAAATGTCTAAAATTTCAGACTTTGTTTTTATTTTCAAACTATATTCTGGCCTTTGAAAAACCAATTGAAGCTTGAAAACTAATTGAAAAATCTAATTTTAAAAAAGCATACATACCTTTAAAAACCACACAGCAGCACTTACTGCTACTAGTACTACTGATGCTATAAGTGTATACCTGTGCCTTGGATGACCTGTAAAAAAAAAAAAAGGTAAAGAAATTAAACTAGCTGAACTGATCAAAATGAAGATACATTGGGCTTGGCATCTGTAGCACAGTGGTTACAGCACCAGCCACATACACTGAAGTTGGCCAGTTCAAACTCGGCCCAGGCCAGTAGAACAACAATGACAACAGCAACAAAAAAATAGTAGGACATTGTGGCGGGCATCTGTAGTCCCAGCTACTTGGGAGGCTGAGGCAAGAGAATCACTTAAGTCCAAGAGTTGGAGATCGCTGTGAGCTGTGATGCCACTCTACTCTACTGAGGGCGACATAGTGAGATGTCTCAAAAAAAAAAAAGAAGATACAGCTGATCTCTCTTATTTGCAGATTCCTACTTGCAATTTGACTTCTTGCTAAAATTTATTTGTGATCCCCAAATCAAGACTCACAGCAGTCATTCTCAGGCAGCACAATAGCAAAAATTTTGAGTCACCTAACATGCACATTCCCAGCTGCGATGGATCAAGGCTACCTTCTTGTTTCGGCTCTTACATTCTGAACAAGTGTCCTATTTGCTGCCAATTTTTGCTGTGATTTTGCATTTTTATCATTTTTGTAGGTGATTTCACTGTTTAAAATGGCCACAAGTTGGCCGGGCGCAGCGGCTCATGCCTGTAATCCTAGCACTCTGGGAGGCTGACACAAGTGGATAGCTCCAGCTCACAAGTTCAAGGCCAGCCTGAGCAAAAGCAAGACCCCTCCTCTACTAAAAATAGTAAAACTGAGGCAAGAGGATTGCTTGAACCCAAGAGTTGGAGGTTGCTATGAGCTATGACACCACAGCACTCTACACAGGGTATTAGCTTGAGACTCTGACTCATAATAAACCAAATAAGACAAAATAGAATAGAATAGAATGGCCACAAGCCATTCTGACTAGTATTCTTAAGTACAAGAAGGCTGTTGTGTGCCTTACGGAGAAAATGTATGTATTATGAAACATGGGTTTCACTTAGGCCTGAGTTAGAGCCCTGTGGCTGAAAGTTCAAAGTTAATGAATCAGCAATACCTATTAAGTGATCTTTAAACAGAAACACATATAAAACAAGGTTACAAACGGAACATTAACAAAAATGTTTTGATCACTGGCTCACAGGAACCTAACCCTTATCTCCCCTAAGAATAATGGTTCAGTACTTGGTATTTCAGTATTCAAGGTGTCTTTACAGTATATAAGTACTGTGACTGACAAGAATCAACTCTTTCCAAATTAACTTATATGCATATGGTTGACACATACTAGGCCCTGTGTTATTTATTAAAAGAAGCAAATGTTCCATGAGAAGGTTTGTTTCTGATGGTTCTTCACTGGGCCAGTGGCAGCATAACACGGCATCATGTGCTTCATAGGGCAATTCAGCAGCTGTACATAACAAGCCTTAGAAATATTTAGTCTCAAGAAGCTGGGCATTGGCCGGGCACAGTGGCTCACACCTGTAATCC
This sequence comes from Galago senegalensis, assembly GCA_963575145.1. Lineage (NCBI taxonomy): Eukaryota > Metazoa > Chordata > Mammalia > Primates > Galagidae > Galago > Galago senegalensis. Next base: position 17,971 of record CAUYTI010007917.1, read on the forward strand.
CAGCACTGTGGGAGGTTGAGTGGATTGCTTGAGCTCAGGAGTTTGAGCTTTGTCTGAGCCAGAGTGAGACCCTGACTCCTGAAAAAAATTGAAAAACCCAGCCAGGCACTGCAGCAAGTGCCTATAATCCCAGCAGCTTCAGAGGTTTAGGCAGCAGGATGCCCACAGCCTGAGTCTGAGGTTGCAGTGAGCTACGATGCCACTGCACTCTCTGCTTAGGGCATAGGGTAGAACTTTGCCTCAACAACAACAACAACAACAAAAAAAAAAAAAAACAAGGAAAAGAAAAAAAGAAGAAGCTGGGCATTGTGGTAAGTGATGTGCCTACAGTCTCACTAAATCATTAAAAAGTTGGGCAGTGCCTTAAGCTTCAGTGCCTCAGTTTCCTCATAGGGTACCCATAAATGGGACATACAAACATACCATTTCTTAGGACCGCTGGACTTAAGAAACAGTTGTTATATAATGCCATTATCCCATTGAGTAGAGGTTCTTGGTATCATTATTAATATCCCTTAATTTTATTTCCAAGATGTTATCCTGGGGAAATTATCAATGATGTGACCTTCCCCAACTACTTATAATACCAGAAAAATTGAAAAATAAACCCTGAGTGTCCTCAAAAAACTACTGTAGTATGTTCATGAGGTGGTCTCTACCCAGCTGCTGAAAATCCAAAGGAATATTTAAGGATATGTAAAAACGTTCACCATGCATTGCTAAGGGACGGGGAGGAGCCCCTCACAGAAAGTATGAGGTGCACATGGGAGGGGAGGGGAGAGCAGAGAGAGAGAAGTGAGTGAAGACTGAGACTCAGGAGGCAGATGCATGTTCTTCCCTTTCATTGGGAGCTCAGGTGAGTTGGAACAAACAGGCGGTCACATGACCAACCTGTGTGATGTGCGAGGACTCTGACTGGAAAGCGCCCGCTGCCCCTCCACCCCAAAATCCAGTCTCACCTCTTACCTAACAGAATTTGATGTTAAGCTGGGCATGATACCATCACCTAAAAGATTAATTTTTCAGCCTTTTTTGAAGCTAGGTTTGAAAGGGGACTAAGTTTGGGGGCAGTGAGTGAAAAAGGGTTATAGAATATTTCTCACAAGTCTCCAAAGGAGGAGAAGGCGTGCTATTCTCCACTTTTTGCAACCTGGTGCCCAAAAGACAACATGCTGGGCAATCTTGATCAGCCATAGCCTGGGGAAGGCAGCAGGTGTTGGGTAACACTTGGGTCTCTGATAACTTCGTAAAGTAGCAATATGCCCAGGGCTGCCTATCTCTTTTTTTTTTTTTTTGCATAAAAGAAGTAATCTTCATTTCTAAGCCCTGCTATGGTTTCTTCTTCAATTTTATGCCCATGAATTAATTCTAATCGATACAATCCCTTCCAAAAAGCTCTCTTCCATGGGATGCTGCCAGATGCCGCACTCTGAGACAGCAGATCTCGAAGGTGAGAACGACGATAGCACACATTTGATTCTCTGTGCTTCCTTCTTGACCACCGTCCACTGCTTTGACTGCTGATTGTTCCCTCTTCACCTGTCCTCTCAGGTAACGCATTCTCAGAGTTCTTCTACCTCCCTGGAGACCTTTTTGCCTCCTTGCTGGATCTTCTTCCTCTTAACAGCCTCTAAATGCTGGAGTCACTCCCAGGACACCCCCTGACACCTGCTCCAAGCGATCTTATCTAGCCCATGGCTTCTAGCCCATGGCTTTTCCTGCCTACTATACCCCTTATGCCCAGATTTATGTCTCTGGCCTGACTGCTCACTAGAGACCTAGACTCAGGACTCTACGTGCCTTCCTTGATATCTACATTTGAAACCTAACAGAATCCCAAACTTAACATGTCAAAAAACAAACTTATTTTGTCCAAATACCCGTGTTCCCCAGCCTTCTCCGTTTCAGTAAATGGTGACATGATTCATTCACTTGCTCAGGCCAGAAATTAGGTGTCTCTTGAGTACTATTAGAAAACTTTCTCCCCAACACGAACAATTAGGAAAATCTCTGGGCTCTATTTCTAAAATGTATCCTGAACTGAACAACTTCCACCAGCACCCATGGCTACCTCTCCAATCCAAGACATTGTGTTCTCTTTCTTGGAGTTTCCAAAGGAGGTGCATGCACCCCAAGGAGTACATATGATGGTCAATTAGATGCAACAAATTAGAACCTAATTATAGTTATTATTTATATCATTCTTCAATTTTTTCCCTATTTTATGTTTTAAAATAGTATAAATTACAGTCAGTATTCTTTGGGTACTGGCTCCAGGATCCCAATGGGATCAAAGTTCACAAATACTCAAGTCCCACAATCAGCCCTGTGGAACCCGTGGATATGAAAAGTTGGCCCTCTGCTTGTGCAGGTTTTGCAACTGGGAATGTTGTATTTTCAGTCTGCACTTGGCTGTGATGCAGAACCTCCCAATGGGAGGCTAACTGTATTTACAGAAAATTCTGCCTGTAAGTGGATCCGTGCAGCTCAAACCCGTATTGTTAAAGGGTCAACTATGTATCATTCAGTAGTTTACTATGGAAGAAGTGTCTGTGGATCCCCAGTGTCCAATTTTCTTTAGTCATATAAAGCCTGCATTGTACCCAAGGATGTGGCCAGATAGCTAAATACTACATTCCCTAGCTAGGTGTGGCCACAAACTCAAATTGGCCAAGGGGGTGTGCCTGCAAGTGACCTGTGCCTCCCTGTGTTAACACCCACAGGGGAGAACCGTGCTTTACCCTCTCCCTCTCTCTCCCCACCTGCTATGAAGCAAGTAGAGATGTCAACCCCTGTCTGACTCCAGGCAGCACAATTTCTAAGCCATAAATACTTCAGAATATATGTCCAAAAGACAAGGATTATTTGTAAAATATAACTATGCCATTATCATACCCATAAAATTATTATGTTTAATATACAAATATGAAGCCAGTGTTTAAATCTCTCTCTTTTAGGGCAGTGCCTGTGGCTCAAAGGAGTAGGGCACTGGCCCCATATGCTGGAGGTGGCGGGTTCTCAAACCCAGCCCTGGCCAAAAACTGAAAAAAAAAAAAAATTCTCTCTTTTAAAACTGTCCTTAAAAATCAAGATTAAGGGCAATGCCTGTGGCTCAAAGGAGTAGGGTGCTGGCCCATATGCTGGAGGTGGCGGGTTCAAACCTAGCCCTGGCCAAAAACTGCAAAAAAAAAAAAGTTGCATATATTGTTATTTTTTCATAAATTGCTATTAATTGATATGTTTCTTAAGTCTCCTTAATAAAATTTACTGGAACAGGCCTTTATAAATTTTAGTTTCTTTATTTCCCCTAATAAAATATGAGATAGATAAGATGGGATAATTAATCCTGTCTTTAATTTTAATTGTCTCAAAAACTCCTCTTTAGGTTATTAAGTTTAAACTAGTTAACCACCTCCTCCCTTTCTGGGCTATGGTGATGGCAGTCCGGTAGATCTCATGACTAAAATCCACAGATTACAGAGTCCCCAGCAGATAAAACACTGCAAGAAACATGTAGACCAAGATCTGTATATATCAACGGGGTATGGTTTTCACTAGCTGTGAATAAATTAAAAATTATTTTTATTCACTAGCTGTGAATGAGTAAATGATATGATTTTCACTGGCTGTGAATGAAAAAAATTTTTTAAATTTGATTTTGGGACATATGAAGTATCAAAACTGTATCATGAAAAAAACTCTGCAATTCAAAGATCTAAATTTTAACTCTCTCTCCATTACTTAAGGGACCCTGGGAAAGTCATGTGCCACCTGGGTGGACCTCACTCTGCATTGTAAAAAAATAAAGAATAACAGTGTTTGGCTGGTCTGAAATGGGAGTGGTGAGGCGCCACAGAGGCAGCTGTCCGGGTGGGTCTGTGGCAGGCTAGTCGGTGGGAGTCACTGTGCTTCATCAGTGCAGCGTTAGAAGCTTACAGGAGAAACCAAAACCTACGAAATGAAGATCTGGTATAAAACCGTTACGCCTTCATGGGTCTGCCACTGCTGTGATGCATGTGGTTCCACAGAAAAGTGTTCAAAAATCATAATGAGAAAGAAACACTAATTAAAAAGGGGAGTTGTTTTCAAACTAATAACACATACTTCATATATTCGATGAAAGGAATATTCTGACGATGATCTTTTATCAGAGCATGTACAGACAAGGCATCTTACTTGGCTATCTTCCATTGTAATGACAAAGGAAGAGTGGAAACCTGAAAATCGCCTCAAATATTCCATATAATTCTATTGGAGGGGTCTTACTCAGAAATTATTTCTTTCAAGTATTTTGTCTCTTGGAACACTTAAAGCTTTTCAGATTTCAGCTTGCTCTGTACATGGTCACCTTCTTCCTCCTAGGTGGTCATATCCAGCGCCCAGCACACTGGTTTTGGTTTTTGCCATTCCCACTATAAGGCAACCATCTGCTATTACAACAAATTGTATTTCTGTATTGTACGCTTTGGGTATTATGCAACACTCAGAAGAATTAATAAAGGAATATTTGTTTCAAACATAACTAGTGTAACTTTGTAGCTAGTTTTAAATACTTGTTGCAATTGTGTGACTTGTGCACACAGTGCTACTTGAGTGGCACCTCTGTGGGTTTGGTTTCTTCTCCATCTTCAGGGACCAAATCTATCAGTTAAAAAACTGGAACTCGTTTTGCAATTTTTCTGGAAAAAATAAACTCATTTTCTCAAGAAATTACTCTGCTTTGGAAGTGATATAACTTCAATGGTTTTGTGTCAGCTATTTGCAAAGTTTCAGAGAAGACAATAATGGGAAACTTAGGGAGAATGGTTCACCATTTACAATCCAAGTCTCTTATATTCAGTCATTATAGTTACTAATTTCCCTTTTCTGTGTCAGCTGATTGTTCAGAAAAATTTCATTCATAGGCTCACCTTTTCCTCAACCAGACAGACTCATATTCCCTATTTGCCATGGAATCCTGTTCACTACTTATAATTACATTATTATGAATTATAGTATTTACTATTTTATCTTTTCTTTTACATTTTAGTACCACTTTCAAGTCGCTGAACATTCTGTTTGTTAAACTGGAGATACAATGTAAAAAAACCAGATAATAAACATTAGAAATATAAACAATACTTTAAAAACATTTACAAAAAATCATATCCAAGACATTGTCAGGCTATTTATTTAGTGTTAGCCTAAAGAAACATGTCAAATGCATGTTCTTCTAGCAAGGAGCAACCTTTAAGAACATAATGATTATTAAGAATATTACAAAGCAGCATTATAAATAGTTATGATCATGGGCTCTGGAGTCAGACAGCCTCAATTCAAAACCACGCACTGCCACTTACTAGCCGGTGACCTTGGGCAAGCAACTTAAACTCCATGTATCTTGGTTCAAATAGGGATAAATACTAAAATCCAAATCATAGGGTTGTATGAGGATTATCTAAAGACTGAATTAGTTAACACATATATTACAACGGTGCTCAAAGAAAGAGCTAAAAAAAAATTTGTTAGCTTTATATCTCTAATGGGATTTCTATGGAAATTAAAACACATTTCACATTTCAGACTAGTGAACCTTAAGTTGACCACAACATCTGTGTTGAAAACCCCAAACTCCCACTGCTCTTAGACCCACGAGTAAATTTTATCTCCACCAGGCCACATTTACTTATTTACTCACCGGTGTTTGGGATACAGGTTTCCAAAACGATCGCTGACATCTTTTCGGATACTTTATTGCTAACAACACACTGTACTTGCTGTGAGAGATCTCTGTCCATAGTAAAAGATATTTCACTTTGTGAGTGACTTTTGCATTGTTCCCAAGGGCAAAACCATGAGTACTTTAAAAGTTCTTTATGGCTGTTGTAATTCTCTGGGATCAGACATTGGACTACAATTTCTCCATCAATCAAGGTACAATTTAATTTAAGAGATGAAATGCGCTCTGAAAAGAAAAAAAGGAGTAATATTTAGTACAGAAAAGAGTAATAATCTTACAAGGGTACAAGTTAATCTTTCTATGAGTAGAATATGAACATTTTAACACAATAACTAAGAAAATGACATGAAGGCTATGTTAACCAGTTTGATGGAAGTGTTTCGGATTTTGTGATTTTGTGTGAAAACACCACACTGTACCCCAGAAGTGCATTAATGTACACAGTTACCATTCAATAAAAAAAAAAAAAGTGCTATGGCATCACAGCTCACAGAAACCTCCAAAAAAAAAAAAAAAAAGAAAGAAAAGAGAAGAGTAACATTTAGACTCATGATCTTCCGGTTTATGAAGAGCTCCCAACTTCCTTATGAGCTTGGAAAGACGAGCAGACCACTGCCTCGAGCAGGGGACTGGGGCGAGTCCTCTCTGCTGCTGGGTCGCATCTACCCGCTTGACACCAACAGAATACATTCAGGCTCCAAATTCTTTATCCTCAATTCTGAAATTTAAAAAGCCTCTGAAAGCCAAAAGACTTTCCCCAAGTTGGTAGCGAGGTCATTTAACTGCAAATCCTGATCTGAACTAAGATACGAATTTATAGACTTTATTTTTCTTGCTTACTTCAAATGTTCACATTTCACAACAAAAATATTCCTGTGCTTGACCACAGGGTGCTTCCCATAACTAAGTGGGGAGCTTACTGTGCGGAGAGAAAATTCCTTTTATTACCTTTCCAAAAGGTAAATAATAATAATTCCAAAACATACCTGACTCAAAAGGCTTTGAAGAAGTTCCATGGAACTACACAGAGCCCGGCAGGCTATGCCCACTGGTTGGGCCAACCCTGCTAACAGGCAGAGTGAGGTATAGCAGGCGTCACAGGCCTGCCCATCCAGAGGCCTCACTCCCAGCCTTCCTCTAGGGAGCACCTGCTTCTGGCTCAGGCAGCCCATGGCTGTGGGTGGGTTAAGACACTCACATGTCACGTATGCCTCCAAACCTCAGGGCTAGTTTGTCCTACTACTCATTTGTTAATTCACAGGCCTTCTTGCATCTCAACTTTTCTTCAGCAATTGATCGTAAGAGACTTGAAAACACGTGCAAAAATACGCATAATATACATCAATAGTCATGGTAACACACGGAGAATAAAGCCAAAACATAAACATCTTCTTAAAAGGGTAGTAAATTAAGGTTCAACAAGATAATAAAATACCAAGGTGTCTTTTAAAATGGTGCTTTCTAAGACAATGAGATATTTGAACTCCAATTAATAATCTGAAAAATAAAAGTGTTTCATCGTCCCCCTTGTCTTCTCCTCCTGAATAATAACGTGTCCGGCCTGCCTTGCTGGAGACCAGAGGTCATGGGATGACTTCCTTTTTTGCTTGGTGCTTCCTCAATTTTTAAGTTTGATCTAATTCACACTAATTCCTTACATATTGCCTTAAGGTTTTCTTTAACAGAAGGGACTTTCAAGCTTGTCTTAAATACTAGAGACCCTTCTCCAAATTAAATCTTGTGTGACAATCCAATCAGTGGATGAGGAGCTTCTCTGGCTGACTTAAAAAGCCGAGAGCCTGCTCCCCAGCTTCCCCTGTCCATGTCGCCCACCCTAGCTGACAGTGGCCCCCGGGGAACTTCCAGGGGCCCCCATGTGTCCCCAGAAGAAAACAGAAATGCCTGTTCTCAGCACTGCCTGTACTTGCACCTGCCTCTGCCACGAGGTTGGGCATTTCTCATGGGCAGAAAGCCAAGGTTTTGACTTGCTTAGACATGAGGTTCTGAAGCACTTCTCAGATTTCAGCATGCTTAACTAAGAACCACTGAGGGTGCTTGTTAAAAACACACGTTCCTGGGTCCACTGCCCAGGTGGCTCTGATGTGGGTGCCCATGTGTCCTGTCACAGACTCTAACTGGTCAAGCTAGTTCAGTCAACACTTTGATCCGACACTTTCTGAACTGAGCAGAGGCACATCACAAGCCCCCAGACGGTGAATCTTCAGAGGGCAAAGACCAGGTATTTTTCACCATTCGACCACAGCAACTGATACCACACAAGGTACACAGATGCTCCACGTGAGTATTGTTGGATTAATAGACAGATGGACAGAGGATGGATTCAGGAAGACAGTCTTTTAAATTACTTTCTCTGCTCTGTAAAATGTAAATTCTTCAACTAGCTCATCTCCAAAAAGGAATGATACGGTGTTTAGCACGGCCCCAGAAGCCTGGCTGCCGGGGTTCACGTCCCACCTTCACTGCTAGGAGCCTCCTGGCACCCCAAGTCCAGGTTTCTTGCTTTCTACAATGGGGAGACAAACAGTATTTAGCTCATCAGACTGGGAGGAGAGTTAAGCGAGGTGCTGCAGGGAACAGCCTGTACAGTGGGGTGCACAGGGGAGTACGTGACAAAGACTAGCTGTGATGGAGCACAAAGCCACTGGCCATTGGTCAACTCCAGGAGGCCAAGGTTCCCTGGGAGGATGCATGAGATGAGAAGAGGCGCTGACCAGGAGCTGTGAGGTTTGACCTTTAGCTCTGGCTTTCTGTGACCTTGGGAGCTAAAAGACTCAAGGAATCATCCAGTCCAAGCCTCTTGCTCTCCAAGTAACGAAACCAGCCCCCAACTGTCTCAGTTTCCCCTGCTAAAGGAAATGCTTTATCAAGTCATTTCAGAGCCCAAAAAGAACGTGAAAGTTATTTGAGGGGAGCTGTGTGCATACACTAGTCTTACTCTCTGTGTTATTAGTCCCCCCTCAGCTGTGCGGGAGCCCTTTCTGACCGTCTCCTATGCTACTGTTGCCAAGGGCAAAACTTAGAAGTGACTACCTGACCCACCTGAAAGTGTACAAGCCTTCCTGCAGCACTCAGATTAGTGTCTACACCTCACACCTTTTCCTTTTATAAATCTTCCTCATTTTCTCACTGCCCATGGGATTTACTACCTGATATCTAACAAATATTAATTATTTTGGTAACTCAAACAGCATTAAAGTGGCAAGAAATGTGCCTACTTCATTCCTAAGATAATGAAGTAATTTATAATTAATGTATTTAGCCCACATTTCATAGAAATAGGTGTATGTTTCCATTAACTTTCATGAAGGTCACATAGAGACTAATGCAGACTATTTAAGGACAGAGCAGTTAATTCTACTTAAAGGTAAGTCATCATCTTTGATGTGATAAAGGTCTGTAAGGGGAGGAGAAAGAACCAATAAACAAAGCAGTGGAAATTTCAAGGGGACTTCGGGGCTGGGAAGACTGCAAGATCTCAGCTCAGACACAGAAGGAAGTGGAGACCCTGCGTTCAGGAGAGGCCAGGAGATTCCCCCTACCCCAAATACACTTGCTCAAAGTCTCTTGTGAGGTCTGGTGTCTCCGGAAGACTACTGCATTCTTAAATAAGTGTTAACATAATTTCCAGAAAGTGTGACTTCCTCATTTCTTAAAAAAAAAAAAAGAAAGAAAGAAAGAAAGAAAGAAACTATGATCAATCATGTTATCACTCAGGTGTGAAATCTAGAGTCATGTTATATGTTTTTTTGCAACCCATTCCTAAAATCTTCATTCTTTCCGTTCCCCACATCTATTACTAAGCCCCCTGACGACCTGGATGACCACAGTACCTTCTAACCTGGCATTTCCTTTCTCTTATCTATCATAGATACCCACCATCAGATTAACCTTCCAAAAATATTAAATATTTCATCAAATCACTTCCCTGCTCTGGTTTCTGATACAAGGTCACTGACCCCAGGCCAAAGGTCACACCCTCAAACCCAGACTTTAAGTCTCAACAATCAGTGCTGTAGATATCACTCCCCTCCCCCTGATCAATGCCCCCCTGCCCTGTACTTGACTCCTCCGTGGACTGCACTAAGCTTCCTGTTGGTCTGAGCACCAAAATCACGTACCTTGCTGTGTTACCACAGGATTTTAAGACTTAAATTATTTTAAAACATTTCATCAATTTTAAAAAGAGAACCTACTCAAATATTTTGAACTTAGTTTTATAAACTCTATAAAAGGGTTCTCAAAATGCATTCCGTTGTTATCTAAATTCTGAATCAATCATTTTGTTTGTTGGGTGTATAAACTGCCAGACCCCCAACTTCCATGTCTCAAAGATTCTACTTCTTCAAAGGGACCTATTGGTTCTTCTAACACAGTGGTTCTCAACCTGTGGGTTACGACCCACAGGAACTGTATTAAAGGGTCGCAGCATCAGGAAGGTTGAGAACCACTGTTCTAACAGGATGTCTTGACATCTGTTATAATGAGCTGCACTTGTCTAAATGAAGTTCACGGGGCCAGTTCACATACATCCCTGCAGGCCTTTGTAAAGATTTTAGGTTTAACTTGGGAGTGTGACAGAGCCAATAGAAAGTTCTACACAAAAAAGGATCACTCTGGTAGAAACAACAAAACTTCCCAGTGGAGTGAACGTGGTGTTCAGGAAAAAGGGAGGTGTCCCAATGACATCTAAGTTTTAGCCTAATTGGAAGGGTAGAGCTGCTGTTAACCAAGGAGGAAAATGTGTGGGAAGGAACAGGTTTTAAGGGAATGGTAATGAGCTTAATTCTGGACAGGTGATACCACAATGCCTGGCTATTTTTAGAACTGGGTCTCGTTCTCAAATGCCTGAGCTCAGGCAGTCCACCTGTGTTGGCCTCCCAAAGTGCTGGGATTACAGGCATGAGCCATTGTGCCTGACTAATACTTTTGTTTTCCATAAACCAATGATTTGTATTATATCTGAAAGTAGGTGGAAATTTGTCAGTTAAAACAGATCAATTTATGGAATACTCACCAATCACATTAAGAAAGAACTTGACAGTATCTGCCATACTTGGTGATTCAATTTCATACTCATCTTCATCTGATAATGTTAAGTTCAAGATAGTGAGGTTGCCAGATACATAGTCTAAGTCAACTCTACCCACAAAAGGCGGGAACTGTGTCTTGCCCGAACTGTCCCATTCTACAACTTTATTCTTCTGTTTTTTCCACAGGATCTCGTGAAAAGTCGTCGTATAGTTTGATGGTCCAAAAGTTACATTCTCGTTCAGAGCCCCATATACAATTAGGCGATTACAGCTGATAGAATCTAGGAGAGGGAAAACATCGGTTAGAAAAAATGTGACTTTAGGGGCAGAAATTGTTCATCAGATACTTTTTTTGCTAAGCTGATACGCTAAGTTTATAAACTGACGATGTAAAGAGTGGGAAGTAAGAACAAGCTTGACCATGTAGAACTTAGTCTTTACTAGAAAACTGGGGCGACATTTATGGAGCACCAACTATGTGGCAGGTACCAGGGGCCGTGCTGCAAATGTGTTGGCTCCAGGCCCTCCGAGAGGCCCATTTGTGGAAGAGACACAGAGCACGCCGTTCACAGCACTGCAGCCCCCTGATCAAGGGCCTGCCCTAGGAGGTCATGCTGGAACTGACAAAAGCCCACGCAAATCACTGAAGGATCAAGGGCAGTTGGCCAACTGAAGGCTGGGTGGGCGAGTGGTGGGAAAAATGATCATACAGACAAAGAAAACATCACCTGCAGAGAAAAAAATCAAGGAAGAGCTTGGTGTGGTCGGGAAACAAAGCAATTCCTAGTAGCCAGAACAAAGAGAGTAAAGGAAGCTTCTTGGGGAAAGAGATGGGTGGGGGCTAGATCACAGCCTATGTTGTGGGGGATGACAGGGGGTTAGGGAAGTTATGCTAAGGGTGTGGACCTACCCTAATGGCTACAGGAAGCTACACAAAGGTTTTTCACAAAAGGCTGGCCAGATATGATTTAAGTGCCAGCAGGCTAATTCTGCCTTTAGAGCAAAAAGAGGTTGACTGGCGAAGCATGGAGGCGGAACCAGCATGAACGTCAGTGCTGTGGCAACGAGAGCAGTGGACAGGGCAGACTAGACCAGGGGTGCTGGTGATGGGGATGGACAAGAGGACAGACTTGAGAGATGTCTGAGAAATGGAATCGCCAGGCATGGTGGCTCTGCATGTAATCCTAGCACTCTGGGAGGTCAGGGTGGGAGGGTTGCCTGAGCTCAGGAGTTTGAGACCAGCTGGAGCAAGAGCAAGACCCTGTCTTTACTGAAAGTAGAAAAATTAGCTGGGGATCACGGAATTGAGACCGCGGGCCACAGATCAGTGATGAAATGGCATTTTGTTGAACTAAGGGACATGCAGATGGAGTGGAGAGTGCCAAAACTATAGGTGGGTGCCTGTAGTCCCAGCTATGTGAGAGGTTGAGGCAAGAGGATTACTTGAGCCCAAGAGCCCTGTGAGCTATGATGCTATGGCACACTACCCAGGGTGGCAGAGTGAGACTCTGTCTCCCCCTCAGAAAAGAAAGAAAAGAAATGAAATCAATAGGATTTAGTGACTATTGGGGAGGGAGGGGGATGGAAGTGAGAGAGGATACTGGAGAGGGGCGAGGTCCGGGAGAACAGGTCTTCTCAGGGAGAACACGAGGATGCACCTGCAGGGCCCTCTCCATGGTGACTCAGCTCTTGGGAATTTATAGGCTTAACCTCCTGGAACTTGGAACTTTCCAAGTTCTGTGAAATCCTGTAGTTCTATAGGGGCTGGAGTAGCATCTCCTGCTTGATTCAAACTGGCCAATGAGAAGGGTACCTGTGGGGTGGAACTTTTTGACTGTCAATAAAAAGGAAAAGACCAAGCCAGTCGGGGAGCGCGGCCATTTGGAAATCTTCTATGCTGTAAGCTTCCGGCTGATGAATAAAGCCCTTCCTCTTATAACTATGGTGTTTGGCTGCTCTTTCTCTCCACTGGGCCTCATCTTCCTGCTACAGAAGAAGTGATGAGACTGTTTGGTCTCTTTCTTGACTGACTGAGAGGTGTCATTTAATTGACACCAGCAATGATGCCTGGTGATGATGACGAAGGCCTCAGGGACTGGGTACAGTGTGGAAACAGGGACCACACACTCACATGAGCCAGTTGTTGGCATTTCTGCCCAACTCCACTCAGTTTATTCTGGCTGACTTAAGTCTACCACAGCTAGAGTATTTACAGCACAGAAACTGACTAAGGTTTCACATCAAAGCCTCCTCTCCCCCTCTACGCCAATCTAGTTGTTAAACATTTATTAGGCCCATGAGATTGGGATAGTTTTGATACCCTTAAAATGGGTGTAACTACACTTGCTCCAAAACTTGACTTTCTTCTTAAGAGAGAACAGAAACTATTTGGGGCTAACATTAAAGATAAGTTAAAGCAGCGGTTCTCAACTTGTGAGTTGCGATCCACAGGAACTGTATTAAAGGGCAGCAGCATTAGGAAGGTTGAGAACCACTGGGTTAAAGCTTGATTAAAGTTTTTGCCTAGTAGCAATTAACCCTAATTGAAAGAGCACTGGAGAAATCAAGAACATTAAATAGACCAGTTGTTGACCAACTGTATTCAGTAATTTCAAATTGTCTACAGGCAAGAATTTTTAGGGCCCATCTTCCTTAAATTAGGGGGCACTGCCTACAAAAATATGCCACTGTCTTTCCACTGCTTTGCTGGTCATGGGATACCTCTCCCACAGAATAGAGTTATGTGGGAAGGCAGACGCAAACAAAAAGAATTTGAGTGTATGTCTATCCACACATAATAATGGAGGTTCAAAAAAGTCTTACAAATGTAAATCAGTGATTTTTCAACCAGTGTGCCATGAGAGGATCTTAGGTGTGCTGAGAAAATTCTTAAAGACCATTAATTATTTTCAAAAGGAGTTCAAAGCATGGTAAGTATGTTCTTTTTTTATTATTGCTTTATTTATTTATTTATTTTTTATTATTGGGGATTCATTGAGGGTACAAGAAGCCAAGTTACACTGATTGCATTTGTTAGGTAAGGTCCCTCTTACAATCGTGTCTTGCCCCCCAAAAGGTGTGGCACACACCAAGACCCCACCCCTCTCCCTCCGTATATTCTTTTTTTTTCCACTCTTTTTTTTTGACCATCATAATTTAACTGTGCCGTGGAAGTTTAACTATAGGTTTGAGTGTGCTGTGAGATAAAACACACAGTGTTGAAAAACACTGATGTAAATGAATGGACGATTGAGCAGATAGGTGCTGAACTGCCACATACTGGCTGCATAAAGGTGGCTTCTGTCTTTCTCAGGGAGAGGTGATGTTTCCTGGGCTTGAGAACAGTGAGAAGAAAGTCAGGAATGGAGCTAGAGGTGGAGAGAAGCAAGGGCTGAGAAAGGGGAGATTGCAGTTCAAAAGAAATTGCAGTGCAGTTAACACTTGAACAACACAAGTTGGAACTGCCCGGGTCCACTTATATAGAGAGATTTTCTTCTCCCTCTGCCACCCCTGAGTCAGCAAGATCCCCCACCCCATGTTCTTCCTCCTCCTTTTCAGCTTATTGACTGTGAAGATGATGAGGAGGATGAAAAACTGAATGATGATCCACTTCCACTTAATGAAGAGAACGTATGTCTTCTTTTCCTTACAATTTGCTTAATAACATTAGCTTTTCTCTAGCTTGCTTTATTGTAAGAATACAGTTAATACCTATAACATAATACCTATGACATACGAAATTCAGTAGACCTTCCACATTCGACCACCTCCTTAAATTGACCTAATTTTCACAGACTACATATACACCACATATATGTATTAGCCCAGCAGGCTTAGTTTTTTATGTTGACCACTCTGTATGTTTGGTGGTCAACTTACAGAGGTTCTACTGTATGTTCATTGACTATGTATATCATCAGTTATGTCTTCCAGGAGATAGTAGGTTATTACAGCAGTGCTCATTGCTCAGTGGGTAGGGCACCAGCCACTTATACTGGGTCTGGCAGGTTCAAACCCGGCCCAGGCCAGCTAAACAACTGCAACAAAAAATAGTCAGGTGTTGTGGCGATAGCCTGTAGTCCCAGCTACTTGGAAGGCTGAGGCAAGAGAATCTCTTAGGCCCAAGAGTTGGAGGTTGCTGTGAGCTGTGATGCCACAGCACTCTACTGAGGGCAACATAGTGAGACTCTGTCTCAAAAAATAAACCACTTCAACTTTTTAAAACTTTTTAACCAATTTATATGCATATATTATCTATTCTACGTCTCTTCAACTTAAACCTTGTCCTAGAGATAAGGTCTAGAGCTTTCTACTATAAGGTTTTTCAGTGCTTTTTTCTGAATATATACATAAAGACATAAGCATTCTCTCACATTTGGTTTCTCACATTTTTTCTTTAAAAGTAGTGGGTGGCTCATGCCTGTGATCCCAGCATTCTGGGAGGCAAACATGGGTGGATAGCTTGAACTCATGAGTTCAAGACCAGCCTGAGCAAAAGTGAGACCTTCCCCCCCATCTCTAATAGAAAATAGAAAAAACTAAGGCAAGAAGATCACTTGAGCCCAAGAGTTGGAGGTTTCTATGAGCTATGATGCCATAGCACCCTACCCAGGAGGACAGCTAGAGACTCTGTCTCAAAAAAAAATTTTTTTCATATATTGAGGCCAGGTTCAGGGGCTCACACCTGTAATTCCAGCACTCTGGGAGACCAAGGCAGGTGGATTGCCTGAGCTAGATCGAGACCCTCTAAAAATAGCTGGGCATTGTGGAAGGCGCCTGTAATCCCAGCTACTCTGGAGGCTGGGTGGAGAGACTCACTTGAGCCCAAGGAGTCTGAGGTTGTTGTGAGCTATGACACCATGGCACCCTACTAGGGGTGACAAAGTGAGATTCTGCCTCAAAAAATAATAAAAATTAAAAGTACTTTAGAACGTGGAATTCCAAAGGTATTGTGGAATTATCCTGTATTTAAAACTTTAATAAATGCAAAATATGATTGTGCATTCTATATAACCGAAATTTGGGATGTTTGGTTTATAGCATATTTGAAAGGTCACAGGAGATTTTTTAAAGTTCCTTTTTGGGAAGAATATTCTAAAATTAATTATGTGCAACCACTGATTTGATCCTTTGAGGTGGAAATGTTTTACCAACTCTGCACAGTGCTGGGCAATCTGTACATGTTTAATAATTGAATAAATAGATTTTGACACTTGTTTGAGCCCAAAGCATGAGAAAACCGCATGCAAATCAGAGGCCCAGAGGAAGGAAACAGGAACAGGAGCTAAATTACTTTTAAAAATTCACAGTATTCTCAGAAATCCACTGTCACTCGACTCTTCTTTGTCCAAAGTATGAGGGGAGGTACAACTGGTTTTAATTAGCTGTATCAATTTTGTAATGCTGAATCAGGGTTGTAAGTGTCCCATCGCTCAGAGTTCATTGCACCCATTAGCTTGTTATTAGGTTTTCACCCATCCCATCCTCTCTCCCTCCTGCCCTGCATTTCCAACTGAGTTTTACTTCCCTCTGTGCACATGTGTGCTCATTGGCTAGTTCTAATTTAATAGTAAATGTGTTTTCCATTCTTTAGATACTTCAGAGAATGGTCTCCAATGCCATCCAAATAGTTGCAAAAGGTATTATTAGTCCTTCCTGGCTGAGTAGCACTCCATGATATACCTATTCCACAATTTGTTAATCCATTCACGAATTGGTGGGCCCTGGGTTGATGTCACATATTAGCAGTTGTGAATTGTGCGGCAATAAACATTCGCATGCAGGTGTCTTTGGATAAAATGACTTCTCTTCCTTTGGGTAAGTACCCACTAGTGGAAATGCTGGATCAAATGGTAAGTCTGCTATTTGTTCTTTGAGGGATCTCCGTACTTTTCCCCACGAGGTTGTACTAATTTGCAGTCCCGCCAACAGTACCTAAGTGTACCTTTCTCTCTGCGTCCATTGTTTTAGGACATCTTAACAAAAGCCCTTCTGAGGTAAGGTGATATCTCATTGTGGTTTTAATTTGCATTTCCCTTCTAAGAAGTGAAGTTGAGCATTTTTTTTATATGTTCATTGGCCATTTGTCTATCTTCTTCTGAAAACCTTCTGTTCATGTCTTTTGCCCACTTCCTAACGTTTTTTTTTTCCTTGCTGATTTGCTTGAGTTCTTAATGTATTTTGGTTATCAGACGTGTAGCTTGCAAATATTTTCTCTCATTCTGTAGGTTGTATTTCCTTAGCTGCGCAGAACCTTTCTGATTTAATCAAGTGCCATTTGCTTATTTTTTGTTGTTGTTGTGATTGCCATTGGTGTTGTCTTCATAAATTCTTTGCCTAGGTAGATGTCTAGAAAGGTTTTCTTTTGTTTTGTTTTGGTTTGGGTTTTTTTTTTTTTTTTTGGCAGTTTTTGGCCAGGGCTGGGCTTGAACCCACCACCTCCCGTATATGGGGCGGGTGCCCTACTCCTTAGAGCCACAGGCACCGCCTGATGTCTGGAAAGTTTTCCCAACATTTTCGTCTAGATTTCTTATTTCATCCTTTAAATGGGATGAAATAAATGGGTTAAATCTTTGACCCATCTTGCTTTAATGTTCCGGAGTGGTTAGCGATAGGGATCCTGTTCCATTCTTCTGCCTGTGGCTATCCGATTTTCCTAGCACCATTTATCGAATAGGGTTTCTCTTCCCCAGCTTGTACTGTTGTCTCATCTGACTTTTTTGTAGGTTAGGCAAAAGTGGCATTTTGGGACAACTCTGTCCCTTTTCCATCTCATGCCTGATGGAATTCTACAGGTGTTTACTCTGCGACTTTCTGGTAACTTTTATGCTAAGCTTCTACACGGGCACATGAAGGTGGAACTGTCTTACCCTTTTCAAAATTGCATTTTGACCCATCCTACTAGCTGATTTTGATGTTGTGATGAGCACGCAGAGCACCCTATCATGTCCGTGTGGGGTTAAATAGGTGAGATGGAGGGAAACAGCCCAGAATACTTACATTTTTTTGGTGCCAGAAGACAAACTTGCCTACTTTATAATTGTGACACATGCCCGTGGGCAAAGCCCACTTTACATATTCTATGAAAAACAACAAAGCTTTATTTTCCCAACAATGACTTATTCACAGGCCTCTTACAATAGAAAGGGCAGAGAAGCAGGCAGTTCCACCTCATTAGTTCTAAAACCATGTTTATTCAGCTCACTGTAAAAGAGCAGGACTTGGATGGTGATCAAATCATCTGCTCTATGGGGCAAATACAAATCCCCAAATGTCCTCCTGTTTGTATAGCAATGTATGGTTTACCACCGAGCGCTGATGGAACCATTGGACAACATGGGCTAAGCAGATTCCTCCTTCTACAGACAGTTAAATCACAGTCTGTAAACTGCTGGCCTGCGGACCAAATCTGGCTCATGCAACTTTAAAAAGCCTTAAACATAAAATCTAAATTTACAGCTTGAAAAAAAAGTCACCTAAAAGGTGGCAACTTGCCTGGACCCATGGGGGTCAGGTATGGTGGCTCAGCCCTACAATCCTAGCACTCTGGGAGGCCAAGGCAGGTGGACTGCTTGAGCTCAGGAGTTCAAGACCAGCCTCAGTAATAGGGATACCCTGCCTCTACTAAAAGAAAAAGAAAAAGAAATAGAAAAACTAAATGGCCATTGTTATTGGAAACTATAGTCCCAGCTACTTGGAAAGTGAAGGCAAGAGGATCACTTGACCCCAAGAGTTTGAGGTTGTTGACCCAGGCGTGGTAGCTCACACCCATAATCCTAGCACTCTGGGAGGCCAAAGCAGGTGGATGGCTTGAGCTCAGGAGTTCAAGACCAGCCTGAGCAAGAGTAAGACCCCATCTCTAAAAAAATGGCCAAGCGCTGTAACAAGCACATGTAGGTCCTTGGACTGAAGCAAGAGAATTGCTTGAGCCCAAGAGTTGGAGGTTGCTGCAAGCTATGATGCCATGGCGCTCTACTGAGTGCAACAAAGTGAGACTCAGCAACCATGAGGCACTTGAACACATGATTTAGAAAGTAAAAGCTACTTCAAGGTAAAATAAATATATGTCATTGAAAGTCTGCAGAACATAGTGCTTTTATGGGGGGAATTTTATGCCTGGTTCACTTATTAATTCTGAGTTATCTGCCGGGCTTCTATAAGCCTCCGTTGATTTCAGGTTTGTGACGCCAAGTATTCTCCACTCCATTCTCCTTTAATGTTGTGAATTCATCTAAGGCTTAAACTATCATGTGTGCTGTTACCTAAAATATCACTTCTAGCTCAGACTTCCCTCCTGAATGCCAGAAGGATTTTTCCTACAGAACATCTCTGCCTAAGTCATTTAACACTGATGTCATTTCCCCCTACCTAGTACTCCCTTGTTCCTCAGAAGCACTCCCTCATTTGCGGTCTGTTTCTAGGCCTTCTAGGGCAGCATCCTCTCTAGTTGTGTCACCACAGTCTTCCCTACTCATTGTCTTGTTCACCTCCATCTTTCCAGTCGTAGTGTAACATTTCTTCTTCTTCTTTTTTTTTTTTTTTGAGACAGTCTCACTGTGTTGCCCTTGGAGCACCTTAGAGTGCTATGCCATCATAGCTCACAGCAACCTAAAATTCTTGGGCTCAAGTGATCCTCTCACCTCAGCCTCCCAAGTAGCTGGGACTACAGGTGCCCACCATAATGCCTGGCTATTTTTAGAGACAAGGTCTGGCACTGGCTTTGGCTGGTCTCAAACCGTGAGCTCAGGCAGTCCACCCACCTCAGCCTCCCAGAGTGCTAAGATTACAGTTGGGAGCCACTGTGCCTGGCATCCATCTATCTTTCTTTCTTTCTTTTTTTTTTTTTTTTTTTTTTTTGTGTGTGTGTGTGTTTGTGTGTGAAATAGAGTCTTACTCTGTTGCCCTTGGTAGAGTGCTATGGGGGCATAGCTCACAGCAACCTCAAACTTCTGGGTCCAAGTGATCCTCCTGCCTCAGCCTCCCAAGTAGCTGGGACTACAGGCACCTGTCACAATGCCATGCTACTTTTAAGATGGGGTCTCGCTCTTGTTCAGGCTGATCTCCAACTCCTGAGCTCTGGGGCAATCCACCGGCCTTGGCCTCCTAAAGTGCTAGGATTAGAGTCATGAGTCACCATGCCTGGCATTAGCATGTTTATACAAATCGAATAGAATCTCCCACAACGGTCTCCCAAATCTGTCCCTTCCCACCATGCCTCCCACACCCCCTACTGTCCAGGAAAAGAACTTACTTTGGCCTCGACACTCAGCTCAGAAATGATTGCCAGAAACTATGATGGGTCTGAGCTTTTACCCACCTTGCAAGCTGATAAGTTAGCCTACCTCTGTGTCCCAGAGTCTGGCAGAAGACTCCAGCCTCCTGGGTCAGGGGTCAGGGTCAGCCCTACAACACAAGAGGCAGCAGGAGCTTCACATTTGCATTGGTTTCCGTCACTCTTCCAGTTCAGACCATTCCAAATGAGTGTTGCCCACACAGTGGGTTTTTTCCACAGTAGAGAAACCCCCAGCTTAGAAATCTCTGATCTCATAGCAGCTACTAGCAAATCTGGCCCACCTTGCCCTGGGAGGGAGACATTAATCCTTATTCTCTGCACAGCCAACAGATGTGCTTCTGCCCCAGAGAAGATGCTGTCTCTTGCAAGGCCCTCTGCTCTATAAATCTAGACATTCTTGAATAAGAGATAAACAAGATTTGAAGAAATCCAAAATGCAAGAGACGCATAAAGAATTGTCTCAAAACAAGAACAACTGGGCTTGGTGCCCATAGCACAGTGGTTACAGCACCAGCCACATACACCAAGGGTGGCAGATTCGAACCCGGCCTGGGCCAGCTAAACAACAATGACAACTGCAACAAAAAATAACAGAGTGTTGTGGCAGGCGGCTGTAGTCCCAACTACTTGAGAGGCTGAGACAAGAGAATTGCTTAAGCACAAGAGTTGGAGGTTGCTGTGAGCTGTGACACCATGGCACTCTACCGAAGGTGACATAATGAGACTCTGTCTCAAAAAAGAAAAACAAGAACAACTTCATGACATGCAAAACTAGAGGCCAAAGAGGGTAGACTGCTTGAGCTCAGGAGTTCCAGATCAGCTTGAGCTAGACTGAGACCCCACCTCACCCAATCTCTACTAGAAATAGAAAAATAAAAAATTAGCCAGGAGCCTGAGACAAAAGGATCTTTTCAGCCTTGAGTTTGAGGTTGCTATGAGCTATGATGCCACAGCACTCAACCCAGGATGACAGTGAGACTCTTGTCTCAAAAAAAGAAAAAAAGAAGGAAAAAATTATTTTTAATTACCACCCAGTGTTATTAAGGATGGAGAAAGATGGTTCCTTCTCATTGAACGAGAATATAAATTTGTGCAAACTATACAGAAATGAATTTGGTGCTATTGATCAACATAACATTAAAAATTCATCATCTTTGACCCAGTAAATCTAGAAATGTATTCTAAGAGGATCATCAGCTGCACTTAAAGATTTATGAAACAAATGTCTCCATGCTTGCCTCACCTGTGGAATCGTTTGCTGGCTGGTTAGAAGGTAGGTTTTTGCAGATCAGTATTTTTTTTTTTGAGACAGAGTCTCACTATGTCACCCTCAGAATAGTGATGTGGCATCACAGCTCACAGCAGCCTCAAACTCTCAGGTTTAAGCAATTCTCTTGCCTCAGCCTCCCAAGTAGCTGGGACTATAGATGCTGTATTTGTCATTGTTGTTTAGCTGGGTTCAAACCTACCAGCCCCAGTGTATGTGGCCTGTACCCTAACCACTGAGGTATGGGCACAGAGCCTTTTTTTTTTTTTTTAGACAGAGTCACTCTGTCACCCTGGATAGAGTGCCATGGCATCATAGCTCACAGTGACTTCAAACTCTTGGGCTCAAGAGATCATCTTGCCTCAGCCTCCCAAGTAGCTGGGACTACAGGTATGTACCACAATGCCCAACTAGTTTTTCTTTTCTATTTTTAGTAGAGATAGGAAGTTCTAGGGGGTGCGGGGTCTGAGAGCTCTTGCTCAGTCTGGTCTCAAACTCCTGAGCGGAGCTCAAGCAATCCACCCACTTCCCAGAATAGTAGATTACAGGTGTGAGGCACTGCTCCTGGGCTCATTTCTTCTTCAAACTTACACTCAAGAACCTTGCCACTCCTTAGGTCCTCTTTAGAGGAGGCTATCCATTCCAATACTCAAGTGCAGGAGGGAGTGTAGCCCGTCATGGGTCCATCCATGCCAGTATGGTGGCTGGACCCCTTTCCTTCTCTGCCCTCATGGATGAATGAACTGTTGCGTGGAGGCTCATGGCATTTGGAGTGCAAGCCTTTGAGCTGCACACCACTATTACCCACTGACCTTCTTGCCAAGTACCCTCATTCAGTGAAGGTGTTGGCCCTTGGCTTATAGTCAGTGCTCTCCTTGTTGTGGGAAAACAAGGCTCATTGGAGAGAACAAACACACAAACATCGTATTTAAGAGGGAAAAGGCTTTTATTCAGCCAGCAGAGCAAAGGGCCGCGCTCCCCGACTGGCATGGTCTTTCCCTTTTTATCTCCAGTCAAAAAGTTCCCACCCACAGGTACCTTTCTTACTGGTCAGTTTGAATCAAGCTGGAGAAACTCTTCCAGCCTCTACTAGGGTGACCAGACATCCTGCTTTTGGCGGGACAGTCCCACTTTTTATTTTGTCCCGCATCCCACGGCGTTTTAAAAAAGTCTCAATGTTTGGAAAGAATGCATGAACAGGCGGGAGAACAGGAAGGGAATATACGGGTTTTGGCTGCCATGTGACTATTTTGCCAGGATATGAGTTTTATATTATTTTTGTTAATTTTATAATGTTAAACTGTAATAATAACAAATAATCGTGGAGAAGTGATTATCAAGAACTGCTTATCAAAGTTTGCATTGTTGCCAGGCCCCCACCCCCGCCCCAGGTCAATGGTGTCCCGCTTTACCAATGTTAAAATCTGGTCACCTTAGCCTCTAGGGAACTCCAGGATCTCATAGAAGTGGAAATTTCCAGGTCCCAGGAAGTTAAGTCTACAAATTCCTAAGAGCTGAGTTACCATGGAGAAGACCCTGCAGGTGTATCCTTGGGGTCTTCTTGAGAAGACCTCTGTTCACCCTTCCCAGGTATCCTCTCTCATCATCACCCCATATACTCACCATCCTATCTACTACCCTTGTCCTGAGTTATGTCTGTATTTTAATGGGTGACCTCCCCAACGTTTCCCCTTAGTTCCTTGACCTGCGCAAGCCAGTGACCTTCACACCATTCACTTTAGCCACTGGGCCAAACAACAGAGTTCCTCATTGCACACAATAAAAACTGACTTAAGCAAACTTAGATCACCAATTTGAGACGTTTCTCCCTGCTCTTCCTCTTCCTCCTTGATTTTTTTTAAGATTGTGGCAAAACACACATAACGTACAATTTACCATCTTAGCTATTTTGAAATGTGTGGTGCAGTGACACTTAAGTATATTCACGCTGTGGTGCAACTGTCACCACTGTCCATCCTGCAAAACAAAAACTCAGCTCAGTACCCACTAAACAGCCACTTCCCATTCCTTCCTACCCACTCCCCGGCCAACCTCCATTCTACTTTCTGTTTTGAAGACTTTGAGCTTTTCTAGGTCCCTCATATCCGTGGACTCACACATTTGTCCTTTCATGTCTGGCTCATTTCACTTCGCATAATGGTCTCAAGACCCATCTGCTTTGTACTGTGTGTCAGAATTTCTTTCTTTTCTTTTTCCCTGTTTTGGTAAGGCTGACTAATAGCCCCTTGTTTGTATCTGACCACATTTTGTTTACCCCTCCCCTGACTCAGGGACACTGGCTTTGCTTTCACCTTTTGGCTGTGGCAAATAACGCTGCCACAAAAATGGGTATACAGCTATCTTTTATGGGCCCTCTTTTTGGTTTTGGGGCTTTTTAAAATCGAGTTAAGTGTAGCAGGGGGAGTGGAGGAGGAACAAAGGAATCTGTAACTTGTTGTGATCAATTAGCTGTAAATGCTACTCCACTCAACCAGCCAGGGCTCTTCTTTTAATTCTTTTGGGCATATATCCAGAGTGCAATTTCTGGGTCATAGGGTAATTCTATTTTGAATTTTTTGAGGAACTACCATTCCATTTTTCTTTTTTCTTTCTTTTTCTTTTTTGAGACAAAGCCTCAAGCTGTCCCCCTGGGTAGAGCTGGGTAGAGTGCTATTATGGCATCACAGCTCACAGCAACCTCCAACTCCTGGGCTCAAGCGAGTCTCCTGCCTCAGCCTCCCAAGTAGCTGGGGACCACAGGCGCCTGCCACAACGCCCGGCTATTTTTTGGTTGCAGCCATCATTGTTGTTTGGCGGGCCCGGGCTGGATTCGAACCTGCCACCTTAGGTGTATGTGGCTGGCACCTTAGCCACCTGAGCCACAGGCGCCAAGCCTTACCATTCCATTTTTCATAGTAGGTATACTGTTTTCCATTCCCACCAACAGTACACATGGGTGCCAGTTTCTTCACCTCCTCACCAGTACTTACTATCTTCAGGGAGGTTTTTGTTTTGTTTTATTTTTTTAATACTAGTTTATCCTTTTGAACATGAGATGGTCTCTTATTTTGCTGTTGTTAATAGTCATTCAATGCTATAAACGTCCCTCAAGGCTGAGTGCTCTATGGCTGTCAGTCACACACAAGGCTATGTTGTATTTGCATTTTCATTATCTTATCTAACTTCCTTTGAGATTTCTTTATTGGGTCAGGGTTATTTAGAAGTATGTTATTAAATTTCCAAATATTTGGGGATTTTCTAGATATCTTTTTTTTATTAAATCATAACTTTGTACATTGATGCATTTATGGGGTTCAGGGTACTGCTTCAATATGCAATGTGAAATGCTTGCATTGAACTATGTAACACATCCATCACAATTATACTCATTTCTTAATAATTTTGAAATGTACCATTGCATCATGCACATTTGAGGTCCCCCGAATACCCTCCCTCCTCCCATACCCCCCCCATAGCTTTCTGATATAGGGTGACCAGATGTCCCGCTTTTGGTGGGACAGTCCTGATTTTTACAATTTGTCCTGTGTCCCGCAACATTTTTAAAAAGTCCTGATTTTTGGAAAGAATGCACGAACAGGCAGGAGAACAGGAAGGGAATATATGGTTTTTGGCTGCTATGTGGCTATTTTGCCAGGATATGAGTTTTATATTATTTTTGTTAATTTTATAATGTTAAACTGTAATACTAACAAATAATTGTTGAGAAGTGATTATCGAGAACTGCTTATCAAAATTTGCATTGTTGTCAGGCCCCACCCCTGCCCCCTGTCAATGGTGTCCCACTTTACCAATGTTAAAATCTGGTCACCTTATTCTGATAGTGACTTCTAGTTTAATACTTTTTAAATGTGTTGAGGTTTGTTTTATGGCCGAGAACATAGTCTATGTTGAAACAGTGCTGGGTAGGACTTGTATAACCTTACTGATTTTCTGCCTCCTGGATCATAAATTACACAAAGGAATACAGACATCTCTAACTGTGACTGGGAATCTGTCTATTTCCCCTTGTACTTGTTTTTATTTTGCTTGACAAAATAAACTATTAGAAGAATATACGTTGGCTGGGGGCAGCCGCTCACGCCTGTAATCCCAGCACTCTGGGAGGCCGAGGCAGGTGGATTGCTTGAGCTCATGAGTTCAAGACCAGCCTGAGCAAAAGCAAGACCCCCATCTCTACTAAAAGTGGAAAAACTGAGGCGAGAGGATCACGCAAGAGTTGGAGGTTGCTGTGAGCTATGATGCCACAGCACTCTACCCAGGGCGACAGCTTGAGACTCTGTCTCAAAAAAAAAAAAAAGGTAAGAATTAAGAAAAGAAGGATAAATTGGACTTATTTTATGAGCTGAAAAAAAAATAGTTTTCTGTAAGTCATCGTGAGTCATGTCTGCTATTGCTTGCAGCCAAATACACGTGTGACTAAGACATTCCCTCTGTGCTCCTCTGACTCATCTGGTTTCCTTGCTCATTTTGTGTGTTCTTTGGTGCTATTTCAGGTCCTCCTGTCTCCTATTTCTATACAGTTTCCCAAGGTTCTTATCACAATCTAATCTAGGCTAAGATTTCACTCTGTGTTTTGGTCCTGTATGTCTATTAAACCTGTTATTGCCATCTTTTTTTTTTTTTTTTTTTGAGATAGAATCTTACTATGTTGCCCCAGGCTGCCCCTTGGTGTCAGCCTAGCTCACAACAACCTCAAACTGCTGGGCTCAAGTGATCCTCCTGCCTCAGGCCTCCTGAGTAGCTGGGACTATAGGCATGCACCAGCACACACAGCTAATTTTTCCATTTTTAGTAGAGACAGGGTCTCACTCTTGCTCAAGCTGATCTCAAACTCCTGAGCTCATGCAGTCCTCCCACCTCAGTCTCCCGAGTACTAGCATTACAGGCATGAGCCACTGCATCCAGCCTATTACTCTGTGTTTGATCTTAATCCAGAGCTACATGTTCCTGGAGCCAATGTCCTCCTTTATATCTCCACTTCAATGTCCCAGAGGCACCCAGATCTTGATAGGGCTAAGCCTGTTGCTTTTCTCCTCTGTTAACTCCATTCTTGACAACTTCTTTCTAAATATCCTCTCTACACCAATCAGATACTACAAGCTGCCAATTGTTCCTCTTACTTATTTCTTGAATCCATTCACTTTTCACTATTCCACTGGCCAAGGATATACTTATATATTCACTACTTCTTCCCCCGTAACTGCAACAGTCTCCAGATCTGTCACCTGTGTGATCCTTCCAAAACACACACCTGAGACCACCACTCTGCTGCTTCCAAACCCTTTTGTTGCTCTCCACTGCTCTCCAGATCCCATGCAGACTCCTTCTCATGGTACCATGGCCTGCCCAGCTCTGTAGGTACACTCACCATTCCTCCTCATCCCCCTGCCTCTCTCAGTGCCTCAAATTCTTCATCCTCTCCTGCACTCTGGGCTTTTGCTCATGTGGTTCTTTCCATCCACAAAACTGATGGAAAGAACAAGGACCAACAGGGACCCTTCCCTTAGCTTAGCTCCTAAATCATCCCCAAGTCATGTCTTCCAGGGCCACCTCTTCAAAAAGCTTTCAATGACCCTCCTGGCTTAGGTAGGTGGCTCTGGTGGGTGCTCAGGTCTCTGAACCCGCACAGTCTCCTCATTTCCCATTAACATGCCCATGTCTACTTGATGGTCCAACACACAGACTTACTGAGATAGAGGTTTGTGGGTCTCGTTCAGCAGACTCCTTAACTACATGCCCAGCCTGGAAGCTGGGGCAGAAAACATTCTCTCTCTTCTCTCAAACGCTATTTAACCTCTCAGATATATATTCTGTAGCTTATATTGAAAAAAAAACTTCCTTTGACTTATGTCCAAGTGTTCTGTCAAAATGCACTAAAATGACCTCTGACCATTAGGGAGAGAATATTAGTGAATTGGTTTTTAAAGGCTTCAACCTAATAGAACCTATCCTCCCACTGCAGCCAATTTTTCCTAAGTAAAGCGATACATACGCATGTACCTGAGTAATTCAAGTATTGGGTAACTGGAGATTCAGACAGATAATATCTGCTTATGAAACAAGCCCCGGAATATGAAGGGTCCTGAGTTTGCTTCTATGATTCTTTTTCCTCTTCCTCTTCTTCTATCCTGCAAAGATACACGAGGAGTAGGGAAGAACCCCAACACCTTTCCTGTGGAAGGAAAGCACCCTGGCCTGGTTTGGGCTGTGTTGACCTCAGGACCAGGCCAGGGGGGTCTGAGAAGGGAGGGAAAGGAACAGAGGCCTCTGGCTCACCCCATCAGTATTCAATCTACCAGGGAGAGTAAAATATTTTAACTGGTTTTATTGGCACAGGCGTTTGTGGTTCTAGATCTTCAAATGATAAGATCGTGATGAATCATATTATAATGGAATAGCCCTTAGCTAAGGGTCAAACATCATAAAGAAATGATGTGCTATTAAAGTGTTCCTACATTTCTCATATACCATGTTCCACTCTTGGTTTTGTTCCACTATTTTCATGGTTAAGGCAGAGTGAGAGAACTATTTTAATGGCATTTGGTATAACCTATAATTGCTTGATTGAAACTTGTTGTGTAACCTTCATGCTCAGATCAAGTCATTTTCACCTATAATTTCTTTTTTCTTTTTTCTTTTTTTTTTTTGCAGTTTTTGGCTGGGGCCAGGTTTGAACCCGCTACCTCCAGTATATGGGGCCGGCGCCTTACTCCTTTGAGACACAGGCACCACCCACCTAAAATTTCTTAATATTAGAAAGTATAACATTGTTTTTAAAAAATCAATGTGGCCTTCAGGTGAGGACTGCAATTATATGTAAAGTTACTGTCAACTTAAAGCTGGAGAGTCCATGTAATGGAGCAGCTCACCATGAGCTTCTGGTGCTGAGAGAACAGCCTCCAAACTGCCTTCTCCAAAATGGCTGTGCAGCACATACGTATGGTCTGAGTCATTTCTATATTAGGGATCTTCAGTAACAAGTGAGATTTTGTGGCTCACAGTTCCCATTAGTTTGGCTTAGATGTCCAGTTATTAAATTGAAGGCTTTTTCTATTCAAAATCTTTCATCCATACCATTTAATCAAATGCTGGAAAGTCCTTTTTGGAAACTGTTGGACCATGAAATTCATAAAAATGTCATATTTTTCTCTGCAATTCAGTATGGTCAGGATGCTGCCTCTGTGCTGTTTATCTTCCACTTCTCAGTACTATTTCTTCCCATTAGCTTTTTTCTTTTTTTTTTTTTTTTAGAGACAGAATCTCACTCTGTTACCCAGGTTTGAGTGCAGTGGTGTGATCATACTCACTATAACCCCCACCCAGGTTTGAGTGCAGTGGTGTGATCATACTCACTATAAACCCCCACCCCAGGTTTGAGTGCAGTGGTGTGATCATACTCACTATAAACACCCCACCAGGTTTGAGTGCAGTGGTGTGATCATACTCACTATAACCCCCCCCCCAGGTTTGAGTGCAGTGGTGTGATCATACTCACTATAACCCCTACCTCCTGGGTTGAAATGATTCTCTTGCCTCAGCTTCTTGAGTAGCTGGGACTATAAGGGTGTGCCATCACACTCAGATTATTTTAAAATTTTTTAAAAGCTATGGGGGGGGGGTCTTGCTATGTTCTCTGTGCAGGTCTCAGACTCCTGGGCTCAATCAATCCTCCCACCTCGGCCTGTAGCTGTGATTACAAGTGTGAGCCACTGATTTTCTGAGCCACTGTTTTCTGAGAACTGTTTCTGCCAAGGGGAACTGACAAATGTTACCACAGTGTGGACCATCATTGCTCTACTTCCTGATCCTTCCCCAGCACACAGGAGAACCTGGATGCCTAGCTACTGAGTAAGTGAATAAAAGGATTCTCAGAACAGCATTATTTTATATATCAAAAATTGGGGCCAATTCTCCCATTCCCCACACTTAGCTATAAGCAATCACTAATGTACTTTCTGTCTCTACAGACTGGCCTATTCCAGACACTTTGTAGAAATGGGATCACACAATATGTGGTCTCTACAGGTGGAGTAGCAAATGTCACTGCTATGGTAGTTACTATTGGAACTTCTCAAGAACAGGGATGGGGTAATTTTTCTCTTGTGACTAGTAGCTTGGTGATTCAATAGTGTTCAACGAATGTCTGACAAATGAATGGTCCCCATTTTAAGGATGAGACAGATAAGCCTCCAAAGGGTTATGTGATTTGCCTGAGATCATAATGGCAGTAGGAAAATATGTGATTCAAGTCTCATAGTTCATTCCTTACTTACACGGAACCTAACTTCTGGCTGGTGCAGTGGCTCATGCCTATAATCCTAGTACTTGGGGAGGCCAAGGTGAGAAGACTGCTTGAGGTCAGGAGTTGGAGACCAGCTCAAGCAATTTTCTATTTCTACTAAAAATAGAAAAAAAAAAGCCAGGGTA
Organism: Galago senegalensis; assembly: GCA_963575145.1. NCBI lineage: Eukaryota > Metazoa > Chordata > Mammalia > Primates > Galagidae > Galago > Galago senegalensis. The sequence goes on from CAUYTI010007917.1 coordinate 47,748, forward strand.
GGTGGTCCCTATAGTCTCAGCTACTTGGGAGGCTTAGGCAGCACTGCTTGAACCCAGGAGTTCCAGGGCTTACAGTGAGCTATGATCACACTACTGCACTCTAGCCTGTAGCTCAGTGGTGAGGGTACTGGCCACATAAACCAGGCGGGCTTGAACCCTCCCGGGCCTGCTAAACAACAATGACAACTACAACAAAAAATCGCTGGGCGTTATGGTAGACGCCTGTAGTCCCAGCTACTAGGGAAGCTGAGGCAAGAGAATAGCTTAAGCCCCAGAGTCTGAGGTTGCTGTGAGCTGTGACGCCATGACACTCTACTGAGGGCAACATAATGAAACTCTGTCTCAAAAAAAAAAAAAAGAAAGAAAGAAAAACAACCATAACTTCTGTTATGTCTTCTAAGTTGTAAAATACTGGCACTATGTCCCTCATAGTTGTGAAACCGTTAGCTCTTTCCGTTCCCATCTTGTCAGACGTGCAATCGTCCTACAATGAAAAAGACAAACAATAGTGTAAGATTAAGAACATGCTCGTGAGGTTCAGGCAAACTCCCAGCTCTGCCAGTAAACCAGCTGACTCCAGTTTGCCAAGATTGAACATCGGGACCGTAATCTTCAACTCCTTACATTTGTTAGAATTAAATGAGGCATCTTTCCAGCACCCAATATAGTGTTTAGCTAATGGAACACTAGCATCTCTGATTTGTACTGTCTTACTTGGGAATAAGATTATAAAGTTATAATCTGATTCTCACTTGGGAATTATAAGATTACAAAGTTACAACCCTATTCCCATTTTTACAAAATTGCAGATAGCCCTATGTATTCTTGGGTTCAGGATCCCTGGATTCAACCCAGCCTGGAATGAAAAAAAATTTTTTTTGTCGTTTTTTGGAGACAGAGTCTCACTTTGTCACCCTCAGTAGAGTGCCAAGGCATCATTACTCCCAGCAACCTCAAATTCTTGGGCTCAAATGATCCTCTTTGCCTCAGCCTTCGAAGTTGCTAGGACTATAGGCACCTGCCACAATGCCTGGCTTGTTTTTCCATTTTCAGTAGAGACAGGGTCTACATTGCTCAGCTGGTCTGGAACTCCTGACCTCAGGCATCCCACATGCCTCTGCCTCCCAGAGTGCTAGGATTACAGTTATGAGCCACCATCCCCGGCAAAAATATTTGGGGGAAAAAAAAGCAGGAAAAAAATAACAGTACAACAATAAAAAATAATATAAATAAAATATAATACAGTACATGTATAATGACTATTTTACATAGCATTTACAGTATAGTAGGTATTATAAATACAGTCGTAGAATATCATCATTTTGTTCAACTCAGTTTTGTTATAACTTTGATGAGAAAGGGAGGACCCCTTGAGACCAGACTGGGCCACACAGCAAGAGACCCCATCTCTACAAAAAATAGAAAAATTAGCTGGCCGGCCCACAGTCCCAGCAACGGGGAAGGCAAAGCCAGAGGATAGTAAGAGCCAGGAGTTGGAGGTTGCACTGAACTAATATCTCACTACGGCATTCCAGCCTGGGGCAACAAGAGCAAGACTCCACTCAAAAAATTTAAAAAGTATATGGGCAGATATACTTGAGTTATACGGAAATCTTATGCCGTTTTTTATCAGGAACTTGAGCATCCTTGGATTTTGGTAAACTTGGGAGGCCCTGAAGTCAAGTAGAACTGCTTAATCCTTTTAAAGTTGTAAGAAGAGTATAGTTTTCTCCGTTTTCTTGATTAAGCCCCAAGGGTCACAGAGGTTAAGTAACCTGCCTATGGTTGCAAAGTCAGCATTACAATTCCAAAGCCTAAGTGACCATCTACGTAGTAAATCCAAGCCCCCCGCCCCCTTCCAATCTACACTTGAGGTCTTGAGATGGCAGTCCAGACAATGTATTGCCACCTGAGGATTGAGGGTCCTATCAGCATTTTCCCTGCAGAAGGCTGCGGGCCCTGCCTGATGCCCCACCCTCCCACTTGTGTCACCAACCAAAAGAAAGTGCCGGAAAGACTACCCCTGACATCAAGGCTACTCTCGCCGGCCCCCGCCCTCCCGACGTCACGGCCACTAGGTGCAGTGCCCGCCTAGGGGCCCCTGCTGGGCCGAGGAGGAAGAGCCAGGTCCTTCCCGCTGCTGGCCCGTTACCTGCCAGCCCCGCTCTCCCTGGCACCCGCCCGGCCACCCTCGGGAAGAACTTGACATCCCCGTGCTTCGCAGCCGCATCGCTGCATCACCGCGCCGCACCATGAGCAAGCGCCTGCAGCTAGTTCTGCGCCAGCTCTGCCGCTCGCCGCTGCCCCCGGGCCCGCCGCGCCGTTTCCGCGTGCCCTGCCGAGCCAGCAGCGGCGGCTGCAGTGGCGGCCGAGAGGGCCTGCTCGGGCAGCGGCGGCCGCAGGACGGCCAGGCCCGGCGCGGCTGCAGTCCCGGAGGCCGAGCGCCCGCGGCGCGGGACTCCATCGTCAGGTGAGCGTCCGGCCTGGCCCTGGCGGTCTCGGCGGGGTCCGGGAGCCGCGGTTGGCGGGGAGGCTCGCAGGGCCGGGAATACTTGGGGCCGACTAGTTAGGGGAGCCTGACGTTTGGCTGGGGGAAGCGCGGGTTCGGGGAAGGCGGCGGAGTGCGCGGGCAGAGGACGGGGGCGCCTCGGGGCCGAGCGAGCTGGGGAATCGGGCGGGCGAGAGCATCCCCGGCCGGCGCGGCCTCCCGCCCCACACGCCCCGCTCCACGTGCGCCGCCGGCTCTGATGCAATCGCGCCGGGCGACCAGACAGGAAAGGGGCGGCGCGGCGGAGGGCGGGAGCTGGGGGCCCGGAGCCGGGAGGGGGTGCGGGCTGGTGCTGTGCACCCGCCAGTCCGGAGTTCGGGGCAGGGCGGCCCCCACCCGGCTCCGAGAGGGCTCTGCGCCGGCGGCGTAGGCTTCTGGCAGCCACCGATGCGTTGAAGTTGGCCTTCTCCCCGGCGCCTCCGCCTCCTGCGGGGTCTGGGGGGGTGGGTTCCGCGATCGGCGTCACCACGTCCTGAAAGTTCCGTGGTGCCGGGTCCGCCGAGTAATCCGCGGGACGAGCCGCCGATAGATCACGGGCACCTGGTTCCCGGCTACGCACCTGGAGCTCCGCGCGCAGCCGTACCGGGAAGGCGCGCTCGGGCCCCAGCGCGGTCTCTAGGACCCAGGCCGTGCAGAGCGGGGCAGCAAAGCCCCCTCCTGCCTTCCTGTGAACTAGCCAGCCCGGGGAACGAGTTCCAGCCTGTCATTTCCACGTGCAAGCTGCTTTACCGCCTGTACTCACAGCTTCTTCCTATTTTTTCTAGCCTTCATTTTTAAGGTCATTGCCTGCCGACCCTGCACCTCTCCTCCCTCTCTCCTGCCCTACCCCCTTCCTCGTCTCTTCCTCTCCTCTCTCTGTAATATGAATTTCTTTTTTTGTGTGACATAATTTTTTCAAGTCTTTATTCTGTGTTTATCTTTTGTATAGTTGAGATTGCATTTTTATCTTTTTTTTAAATTTCAGAATATTAGGGGATGCACGTTTTGTTTACATGCCCCGTTTTTGTACGGATTGAGTCACAGCTATACCCGTAAGCGTGCTCTTCACCCAGGTAGTGGGCGCTGTACCTAATACCGTAGCTGTAAATTTACCCCTCCCCGCCCTGCCCTTCCCCTGTAATATGAGTTTCTGAGGCTGTTCAGATGTGGCAGATTCTAAGGGGCTGGATTGTGTCGCACAGTCACTGTTGGCTAGGTGGCAGTCAGGGCATATTTGTCATCACCTGCACCCACATATTGCTGCCCCTTGAGTTATGCGCCTGGTTTACCAAATTTCAGCCCTGCAAGGAATTCCCCCTGACTTGTATAAAAAGAGTATGTAGTGGGGGGAATTTGGCTAGAAGTCACCTGGAATAGACATCCAGAAGTGTGGAGAATTGGTAGAAAAGTTAAAGAATGAGCTCCCTCAAAAGCCCAGTGACCCATTATGCTGATGGTGTGCCTAGATGACCTCCATTCCGAAATGTTTCAGTTGGCAGTGCAGGTAAAGGTCGTTTTAGGAAATAGTATGATTTCTCATTGTTGTCTGTCAGCCCTCTGATGACATCTGGTAGAATCAAGGAAGCGCTGGCGGCATCAAAACTTGCAGAATGGGTCTCAGCAACTGAATGAACACCCCAGGGACAAAAATGATGTGATCTAAGGAATGCTAGACTTGAAGAAATGCTGCCAACACTTTTTTTTTTTTAAGACAGTCTCACTTTGTTGCTCTTGATAGAGTGCTAGGGCATCATAGCTCACAGCAACCCCAAACTCTTGGGCTCAAGTGATCCTTTTGCCTCAGTTTTTCATTTTCGGTAGAGATGGAGTCTCACTCTTGCATAGGTTGGTCTGAAACTGGTGAGCTTAAAGGATCCCCCCACCTCAGCCTTCCAGAGTGCTAGGACTACAGGCATGAGCCACCATGACTGGCAGCTGCCAACACTCTTATGGCACAGAGGGTGATATTATGTGTGTGTGTGGGGGGGGGGGAGAACTCCAAAACACTGACAAACAACAAGAACAAAAGCTACTTGGAGCCTGCAAGAGAGCTCAAGAGCTTGAGGTTGCTATGAGCTGTGATGCCATGACACTCTACCAAGGGCGATAAAGTGAGACTCTGTAAGAAAGAAAGTGGAGGTGAAGAAAGTGGTTTCTTGAGATGAAATCTTCTCCTGGTGAAGATGCTATGTACACTATTGAAATACCAACAAAGGATTGAGAATGTTCCTGCAGGTAAGCACAGTAGGACCTCTGTATGCTGACCACCCAAGGGACTGTAACAAACTGGTTAACATATGGCAGTGGTCAGCAGAAGGAACGAGGCTTACTCTATATACATGCTGTGTGTTCAGTCTATGAGAATTAGGTCAACTCAAGAAGGTGGTCAGTCCTAGGGAAGTAGGGATGTCATCCTACCTCCTGGGACTGCTCTCCTCTAGAGTGTTGTGCTATTATAGCTCACAGCAACCTCAAACTCTTGCGCTCAAGTGATTCTTTTGCCTCAGCCTCCCGAGTAGCTGGGCCTATAGGCACCTGCCACAGTGCCCAGCTATTTTTAGAGACAGGGTCTCTCTCTTGCTCAGGCTGGTCTCAAATCCGTGAGCTCAAGCAATATACCTGCCTCGGCCTCCCAGAGTACTATTATTACAGGTGTGAGCCACCATGCCTGACCTAGATTAGTATTTTTCTGAAATGTAGAATATTACTAATTAATAGGCTCGGCATTCAGGGATATACCTAAGTTGGTAGTTTTCAGTAACATTACCAGCTGCTTTCTCTTAAACACTTTGGCGTGGCCACAGCTAGCTGCAGGGGAGGCAAGGAACATGGCCATTATCACAAGGCAGCTCTTCTAACACACATTATTGCACACCAAGCCAGGAGAGGAACGTGAGTCCCTGGTAGTTGCAGAGATAGTCACACATTCAGGGTAATGGTTGTTACCATCTTTAGTAATTGATGACTGGGTTTTAGCTACACATGGCAGCCCACCTAGAGAACCCCACACTGCCTTCCACAGTTCTCAGTCAGAAAGGAAGCAAACAAGGCTATTTTTCTTCCCCCAAGGACATGGAAATCTCTGACTAGAAACATGTTTGCTACTTTTTAGATTTGTTGAGCCTGGTGTCTCCTTTCTTGCTTGCTTGCTTTGCTTGGAACTGTAAGAATAGAGAGTAATCCAAAGAATGAAACATTACACCTAAGGCAAGTTATAGGGAGCTTGAGCCCGTTTTGTTACCTTCGCTGGTAACAGCATTGAACCCCCTTTACATATCTACACGGACCTGCCTCTGAGACAGTGTGGGGTTCCGTTCCGCGCCACCACAATGAAGCAAATGTCACAATAAAATGAGTCACAGGAGTTTGTTGATTTCCTAGTACCTGTAAAAGTTAATGTTTACACATTAAGTATACGATAGTCTCCTAACTGTGCAATAGCCTTATGTCTAAAAGAACCACACGTACCTTAACTGAAAATAGTTTATTTTCAAAAAATGCCAATGATACCTGAGCCTTCAGCAAGTTTTGATCTCTTTGCTGGTGGGAACACTTGCCTTCATGTTGATGTCTATTGACTGAACAAGATGGTGATTACTGAAGGGTGGAGTGGCTGTGGCAATTTCCTAAAATAGGACAATGAAGTTTGCTGCATTGAAGGACTTTTCCATTCAAGAAAAATTCTCTTTGTCACGTGATGCTGTTTGGTAGCATTTTACCCACAGTAAAACAACATTCAAAATTGGAGGCAATCATCTCAAACCCTGCTGCTACTTATCAAGCACCATAGAACCTCCATCGTTGACCACCTCATTGAGTTGACCTAGTTTTCATAGACCGGACACACACAGCATGTATATAGAGTAAGCCTCGTTCCTTCCGCTGACCACCTCCATATGTTACCAGTTTGTTACAGTCCCTTGGGTGGTCAGCATACAGAGGTCCTACTGTGCTTACCTGCAGGAATATTCTCAATCCTTTGTTGGCATTTCAGTAGTGTTCACAGCATCTTTTCAAGGAGTAGATTTCATCTCAAGAAACCACTTTCTTCACCTCCACTTTCTTCACTGCCCATTTGTTTAAGTTTGATCCTGAGATTGCAGCAGTTCAGACACATCTTCAGGTTCCACTTCTAATTTGAGTTCTCTTGCTGTTTTTTGCTCATGCTGGTCTTGAACTTCTGAGTTGGGGTGATCCCTCAGCCTGGGCTTCCCAAAGTGTTAGGATTACCGGCGTGAGCCACCATGCCCGGCCACTTTTTTTTTTCTTGAGACAGTCTCACTCTGTCACTCTGGGTAGAGTGCCCTAGCATCATCACAGCTCACAGCAACCTCAAACTCTTGGGCTCAAGCAATCTTGCCTTACCCTCCCAAGTAGCTGGGACCAAAGATGTGTACCACAATGCCTTGCTAAATTTTCTGGAGTTTTGTAGTCAGGGTTTCACTGTATTGCTCAGGCTTGGCCTCAATCCATCCTCCCACCTCAGTCTCCCAAAGTGCTGGGATTAGCAGTGTGACCCTTCGGACCTGGCCAGCAACCTGCATTTTTACCAAGCTCTCCAGATGATCCTTATGCCGAGAGCTGCTCAGGACCCACACCCCAGGGCCTTTCCAGGCCAACCCAAAGTGGCCAAATCAGCAGTTATGACAGGCTGGAGAAAGTGTAGCATGTGGACCTGCGTCACAATTGTTGGACAGATGGATGTCAGAGCTCACTTAGAAGGTGATTTGTGAATTCTCCACATGCTCTTAGTTACTCAACACAGTAGTACAATTGATTGGCTGGGAATTAATTTGCTTTATCCCAAGTGTTTCTTTTTTTTGAGACAGAGTCTCACTTTGTCATCCTTGGTAGGGTGCCATGACATCATAGCTCACAGCAACCTCAAACTCTTGGCCACAAGCAATCCTCTTACCTCAGTCTCCTGAATAGCTGGGACTATAGGCACCTGCCACAAGGCCTGGCTATTTTTATTTTTACTTTTTGTAGAGACAGAGTCTCACTTTATCACTCTTGGTAGAGTGCTGTAGCATCACACAGCTCACAGCAACCTCCAGCTCTTGGGCTAAGGTGATTCTCTTGCCTCAGCCTCCCAAGTAGCTGGGACTATAGGCACCTGCCATAATGCCCGGCTATTTTTTTGTTGTAGTTTGGCCAGAGCTGGGTTTGAACCTGCCACCCTTGGTATATTGGGCTGGTGCCCTACTCACTGAGCCACAGGAGCTGCCCCCTGATTTTTTTTTCTTTTTTTTTATTGAATGTTAACTATGTACATTAATGCACTCCTGGGGTACAGTGTGGGGTTTTCACATGCATTATGAAATACTTCCATCAAACTGGTCAACACAGCCTTCATGTCATTTTCTCAGTTATTGCTTTAAAACGTTCACATTCTACTCTTAGAAAGATTCACCTGTGCCCCTGATTTCAGTGAGTTTCAAACGTACTTCGACAGCAGGTGCTAAAAGGCTTCTGAATTTCCACACTTTTAAGATGTTGAACCAAATGGGCTCAATGCCTGGGGCTTACTGGAACTATTGGTGTGGAAAAATGGAAAATTGGTAGGGAGAAGCTTGGAGTATTCTCTATCCCATTCTTCCCTTTCTTTTCTCTTAATATAGAATACAATTTTGTTCTTTTCTTTAGAAGATTGCTAGAAAGTTTAAGGTAGTCAATTGGAAAAGTGGAGAAGGGTAGCAGTTTGGTCTAATTTTTCGTCTTGCTCTCCTCATGTCTTCTCTTGCTGAGAGGACCAACAGGTGACAGAATGGAAGCTCAGAGGTCACTACCCACAAGACAGTCAGGTTAGACTGATGATCTTCTGGAGATTAAACCTTTTGTATGTGGGTATCAGTTACTATAGCTGACACAGTGTCCCACAGGACTCAAAAACCTGGAGTCTTATTGCCTAAATTTGATAAACAAGATACAAACCAATACAGTGGCATTCAGGAGAGGTCATGAATACTCTCATAACTAACAAAAAGTCTCCATGAGTCTACAACAGCATAAAATATCTCCCATGTCTACAATACTCCATGAAACAGTGAACTGAACAAATATGTGGAGGATAAATGAAAGAATTAGTACACGGATAATGGAAGACGCACCTCACTGTAGGTCACAGGGAAAGTGGTTGGATTTGGGTGGGGAAAACCATAAGGAAAGATGAAAGATCAGTTTCAGCACTTTTATATTGTCTGTATCTCCCTAAGATGTACACTGCATCCCTAGGTATTAGAAAAACAAAACAATTTGTCACTGTTATATAAGCATGTAATGCTTAATGATAACATTTTCTAACGTCATAGAAACTCCAAGTATTAAGTTTAGTATAGGGTAATTTCTTCTCAGTCTCACAACTAGTATGTTCCCATCAGAGTCCCCAATTTTTTTTTTTTTTTTTTTTGTCATATTGACTTCCTTGCACCAGGCTTGGAAGACGGGACTTCTTCCTCCCAGTTCTTTTCCCAGGTCCCACATAGATAGGATCTAAGAAACTTTAAACCTGCTATTATTAAGATCCTAATACCCAAGACACAAAACTAAAACTTTAAGCATCATTCCAGGAATGAAAATTTATAATGCATTTTTGTAATTTTAAACACTTGATTGATTTTGCAGAATACACAGTGCCAGATTCAGGTGGAATATTTAAATATTCAAAGTTTTATAACAATATGACACTTAACACATGCGTATCATAGAATTTGGTTTTAAATACTGCTCTCCAGAAAACCAAGGGAAACGTTCTTCAACGTTAGTTAGTGAAGGAGAGAAATGGAGTGGGAATGGAGGGGAGGGGAGAGGTTTAATAGAGGGAGGGTAAAAGGCGGGACCACACTTATGGAGCATATTGCAAGGGTACAAGTCAAATCTGTCAAGTGTAGAACATAAATGTCTTAACACAATAATTAAGTAAATGAGGTGAAAGCTATGTTGATTGCTTACATCAAATTGTATAAAAAAATCAACACATTGTACCCATGTATGCATAAATGTATTCATGATCTATGTGTATATGACAATATAAAAAAGTTCTTAATAATATTTTAATTTTTTTATTTTTAATTGTTAAGGGTATATATGTATTTATTACTTTATATAATGTTTTGATATAGGTACACAATGTATATTAATCAAATCAAGGTAACTGGGGTATCCATCACCTTTGTGTTATGAATATTCCAATTCCAATCTTTTAAAGTATACTTCAAAGTATAACTTATTGTTAACTATAGTCACTTTGTTTTGCTAGCAAATATATTGCTCAGTCTATCTGACCATCTACTATGTGTTTGTACCCATTGACATCCCCCATGTAACCCCTCCCACTACCGTTAGAGTTTACCTTGTTACTGTTTTAAGGCTCAGTTATAACCTCTTATCTAAGCAGTGGTCTGGCATTTTGTGAAAAATAACACTTCATGTCTAGTCCCTGAGAAAACTTTGTTGACATTCTTAAGGTTCAGGTTAAGGAAACGTAGAAAAAGTGTTATCTCAGAATTGGGGAGACTGGAGCAGGTAGTTGGAAATCTGATTTGCTTTGCCATCTGCTAGTTTTGTAGACCCTCAATAAGTTCCCGGTCACAAACATCAAATAGGGAACTTCAACTCGGAATCACAGCCTAAACCAGAGAGTGCTGCTTCTTCCTAGAAAGGAACTGGGAGAAAAGATTTCGGAAAGCTTAGAGGAGGCATGAGCAGTTATGAACCAGCTTTGCAGGGGTGTCATTTTAAAGGAGAGGGTGAAATTCTGAAAACTGAATACATCTATAAACATATATAAGTATACATATTAACATTTGACTTTTCCTGGCACAATTAAATGTGTTAATTAAAAATCTCTATTGGGTTCTTATTTTTCATTCTCTATACATCACAGAACCATGAATCACACATAGAATATATGTAATTAGGGTCTTTCACAGTAGAGGGAAATTGTTACTGCAAGTTGCTTCATTAAATTCACAAGCATTGTAATAAACAGGTATTGTAAGCCATGGTTTCTATGCTATTATATATAGACACTGAAGTGCAGAATACCCTCACACTCCCAAATATGACATAAAATACTTACAAAGACAATAGTTAAAAAGTTTTGCAACACATACCCTCATTCCCCCTGGAGGGATCAAAATGTTGAAACTGCAGCGATAGAAAGGAAGATTTGTTTGAAGAAATTTGCCAATGTGCAGTGGGTCCCATGTCTACATCACCTCAAAGTTCTGAGAATGGTTCCAAGGAAATTGAAGAAAAAAAAAACATATTTTCTGTGTTTTAGGGGACACAGTGGGCAGGTGTCGGTCTTAAGCCTGAAAAATATCTGCAGACAAAAGGCTGATTGAAGGGGCACTGTGTTTTTGTTATCTGAGAGTCACCAGAAACATCATACCCTAATTTTTTTTTGCAGTTTTTTTTTTTTTGGTCAGGGGGTCAGATTTGAACCCACCACCTCTCGTATAGGGGGCCCGCGCCCTACTCCTTTGAGCCACAGGCGCCACCCATCATACCCTAATTTTACCCAGGCAGCAAGGCAGACCCTGCCCAAAAGTTGTGTCTGACTAGGCAGTGGAGAGGAAGAATAAGGTTAGCCCAGGATATTTATCCAGCTATCGTTGAACTGCCTGGGCAGACAGGAAATCTCTTTATTTTTCCCTGAATTTTTCTTGTGCCTTGTTGTGTAAAGATATTAAACTATGGATCTAGAATTAAACCCTTTAAATTAAAGGAGATTGATGTATTTTGTCACTGGTGAATTCAGACGCAGATTGCAGTAAGCCTGTACTGGGGCTGGTCGGAAGGGTAGCACGTCAGAGGCACTGACTGTCACCATCACTCTGTTCCTTCATCTTTCTTCTGGTGCCGTTCATGTCTTCAGATTCTGTATTCAGTGGACAAGAATGAATCTGGACTTCCTTTCACCACAGTGCACCCTCCCTCCTCTAGAAGAATAAAAGGGGAGCCGTTCTGAGACAGGTAGTTTGTATCTGCCTAACCTGGACAATCTGCAGGTTCTTCTCCACCTGGTGCCTCTGAGCCTCTTGTCTTGAAGAACTCTACACCTGGGTTTGGGTGTAACGATGCTTGTGTTTCTGTTTCTTTCTCTTCTATTCTGAAAGGTGCAGATATAGGGAAAGATGAAAAAATAGGGGTTTTGGTTTGATACCCACCTATTTGTGTTTCTGAGACTCCATTAATCATCTACCTACTTATTATCTAATTATTCTTTGCACATTTTTACAGTGAATTACATATTGAAAAGCTAGTTCATGTAATGATTATAATAATTCTGCAAGACTGTTATTTGAATAACCCTATCATTTAGTACATATATTAATATGATCTTGTGTTGTAAACTGCATCAAATTCATCATGGGAAATACAATTGGTATTACTTTTTAGCTTAATATTAACGTTCTCTTTAGTCAGACATTTAGAAATAATTCAACCCATTGATTCATTTCAGCAGTTTTAGGACAAGATCAATGAAGCATCAAGGAAGCAGATGTGAAGAAGGGTGGCTCATTTAATTGATGCTTACGAGGATAGTTGAAGCGACACCAATGATTGGGGACCAGTTTCACAAAGGTGTGGGCAGCTATGCATAGCATGCTCAAGGAAGAATAGTGCTAATGCAGCTATAAATCAAGCAATGGAGGCTGCAAGGCAGTGAGGGTCAGGCTGAGCAGGTTTCTGTAAGCTTCTGTGAGTCATGAAAAGGAGAGCCAGTGCTAGAGGTATTGAGGTATATGCATGTCTGCTAGGTGCAAGTGCTCCACAGTGCTGTTCAAGTCCTCTGCATCCTCACTGATTTTCTGCTTGGTTTTCCTATCCATTATTAAAAGTGGAGTATTTAAATCTCTCATTATTATTGTGTTCTTGCCTATTTCTCCTTTAAATTCTGTCAATAGTTACTTCATATATTGGAACTTGATCTTGACCAAGAAACTATTACTTGTGTCATACATCTGATGTTAGATGCATATGTAATTGTGATATCTTCTTGGAGAATTGACCCTTTTATCATTGTATAATATTCTTCTTTATCTCTTGAGGTGATTTTTGACTTAAATTCAGTTTGGTCTGATATAAGTTTGGCCACCTCATTTTTTTTTTTCTCATTTACATGCAGTACCTTATTCTGTCCTTTCACTTCCAGCCTATGAATGTCCTGATATTTAACTGTACCTCTCCTGAAAGTATCTGGCTGCATCTTCGTGTTTTGTTTGTTTGTTTGTTTGTTTGTTTTAATCCATTTACTCACTCTGGGACTTCTCATTTGGTAGCTTAATCTGATTACATTCTAGGTAATTTCTGAAATGGAAAAGACTTAATGTTGCCATTTTATTAACTGTGTTTTGTATGCCTTGCAATTACTTTGCTCTTTTTTTCCTCTATTGCTCTTTCCTTTTTGTTCTGTTGATTTTTCATTTTTTGTAGTGCCTTGATTTGATTTTTTTTCTCACTTCCCTTTGTGTGTCTTCTATACGTATTTTCTCTGGGGTTACTGGGGAATTATGTAAAAGATCTGTATGTGACTCATTATAACAAAGTGTCCAATGTACTCCATACTAAATGAAGTCAATATAAAAAAAAATTACATGTTCTTAAAAACAATAAAACACTATTATAGTCCAGTTAGGGTGTAGAGGGAAGCAGGAGGGGGCAGATGGGAGAACATATGGCGGAAAGGGTGGGGGCTGGAGGCAGGATCTAACCTAATGTGCACATTGTGAGGGTGCATAATACTGATAATATTATGAGCTCCCCTGAGTGAGGAGCTCTTCTACAAATGGAACTTTACCCTGGAAGTGAGAACAATGGAACCTAAATATTGTACCCTCATATTAATTTGAATGAAGTTTTTTTTTTAAAGAATCTATCAGCAAAACTCATGGAAAAAATACATAATGAAACTTAATTTTCTGCAAAAAAAAATTGGTGGAAAAGATAACTAGTTAATAAATAGATAGATTAATAATAGAGTCTCAGAAAAACAAATAGGTATCAAACTAAAACCCCTGATTCTCCATCCTTCTCTACTTCTGCACCTTTCAGAGAGAGAGAAACATATTTTAAACTGAAAACAATTTTGCTTATTGTATATGCAAACCCTATCCTTCTCTATCTCCTTCCACTTTATGTTCGTTATGTTAGAAATTATGCCTTTTTCTATTTTGTATTCATTACCATAGTATTATTATGCAGTTATTTTGCCAGCTATAGTATTATCAGTTGGCAGATATTTTCTTGCAGCACTTTGAATACTGCTCTCAGGTCCTTGTGACCTACAGTGTTTCTGCTGATAATCTTAGGAAAACTCCCTTGTATGTGATGTGCTGCATCTATTTTACCATTTCAAGATACCCTCTATCTTTAACTTTTGACAGATTTTTTTTTTAAATAATATGACTCAGTTTGGACCCATTTTGATTTGTTCTACTTAAGAGTATTTGAATTCCTTGAAACTGAACGCCCACTTCCTTCCTCAGATTTGGGGGTGGTTATCATTATTTCTTCTACTCTCTGTCCCTTTCTCTTGTGCTCTCTCCTCTTTCTGGTATCTGTATAAAGCATGAATTGGTATGCCTGATGGTCTCGTAGGTCTTTAAATCTTTATTTTTCCTTATTCATTTTTTCTTTTTGTTTCCCGAAATCGATCATTTCAATGGACTGTTTTCAATTTCACTGATTCTTTCTTTGGCTTGATCAACTCTGCTGTTGAACCCCTCCGGTAAATATTTCAGTTCAGTTACTGTATTCTTCAGGTCTAGAATTCTATTATTTTTTAATAGTTTTTTGTTGCAGTTGTTGGCATTCTTCTTTTTTCATCAATTGTTTCTCTGAGTTTATTTGGCATTTTTATGACATTTAATTTGAATTACTTTCCAGGTAATTCATATGCCTCTTTTACTTAATGTTAATTTCTGAAGATTCATTTTAATCCTTCATTCAGTCATGTGTCTTTGTTTCTTCATGGCATTGGTTAGTTTTTTCTTTTTTTCCCTGATATTTAAATATTTTAAAACAACCACCTCTTCCAATCTTTATGGACTGGCTACTTACAGGGGAAGAACTTTTACAGTTAGCCCAAATAGAGAATTCAGAAGTTTCTCCAACATTTTCTGAGGATGTATTCTGAGCTTGTGCATGTCATTTCCAATTAGGAAGGTTTTATGGTTTCTTTTTTCCAAACCTTGTCATCTGTTGCTCTTCTGGTACTTATAGAACTGAAGGTGGGCTGATGCAGCAACATGGCCAGCTGAGTTCTTTGTTTTGTTCTTAGGTGCCACCAGGCATCCAAAGTAAGGTGATCTCCCTTCAGCACTCTGAAAAAGGCAAGGCACAAACCAGTCCCTTCATCATCTTTCCTCTACCGTAAAGACAGGAATTTTGTGGACTTAGATGCTAATCTTCTCTTTTCTTCCTGAAACAGAAGGTATGGGTTGGGTGTTTTCTGTGCCAACTTTTATTGAAAGTGAAATGTCATGGCTTGTTTTAACCATTTTGATGTGACTATCTGTGGCTTTCCACTTGCCTGAGGTATTACAAATTCTTAATTGTTTTCTGTAGTTCTCTTGAAAGCTTTGTGGAACCCACATTGTGGTCAAGTCAGTGTTTCTGTGCACAATAAGGACTGGGGGCTTCCTGATCTGCCATTTTTACTGACACCACTTTCTGGTAAATTTATTTTAAAAGATTATAAAAGAAAGTTTTCATGCATTTTAAGCATTAAAATTTTATTTTTAGTTTTAAGACTTTATTCAGTACTGTATTTTATCTATTGATATGATCATATTTTTGTCTTTATTTTTTTGATATGGTGAACTGTGTTGATTTATTTTTTAATATTAAGCCAACCTTCAAATAAGCATTTAATATTGTATTTTTAGTTACAGACCTATGTTAATGGGAAATATTTTCTGATATTTATCTTTCTCATGATATCCTTATCTAGATTTGATATCTATTTTTTACCATCTTCATACAGCATATTGGGTTGTCTCTATTTTTATATTATCTGGGAAGAATTTGTAGGAGTTCAGGTGTAAAGCAGCCTAACCATGGAATTTACTTTGTTGGGAGATTTTAAATTTAAGACAAAAAGTCTTTAAGAGATATAGAACTATTAAGACATTACTTTTTCTCCTGTGTCAAATTATGATGTAATATATGATATAATTATTTGTTCTGATAATATTATGATATTTGTGGGTTTATTTGTAACTCAGGAAAAGCCTACTCAAGCCTGACTATAATCATGTAGAAAAATTACTTGGTGACTTTCACCATTCATTTTTGATTAAAAATTAAATTGTATGAACATAGGAATAAGAGAGGTATTTCTTATCTTCATTTAAAAATATAAAACTGGAGAACACAGCTGCAATAAATTAATGCAGAGTTTTTGAAACTTTCATTTAAGTTAAGGTTAAATGCAAGCTTCTTCATTGTTTGTTCAATATTCTAGGCAATGAAATTAGGCATGAATAAAAAATAAATTGATAAGCAATAAAAAGTTAAAAATGTCATTTTATATGCGATATTTAATCTTTGCCTATGATAGCAAACATCTCAAAGAATGTATTCAGAATTTTTTGGACAGGTATTACATAAAATTAAGTTATATTTCTATGCACTGGTAAAAAATGGAAAATATATAATTTTAAAAGTATAGTTTACAGCAGAAACAAAAATCTTAGTTATTTAGAAATTAATCTTACAAAGAAATTTCACAAACATTATAAATATTGTTGAATGTCATAAAATAGTATTCAAATATAAATTAAGAAATACTATGCACATTAGTTGGGAAACTAACATAGTAAATACATCTTGCCGAAAATTAATTTATGTTAGCAAATCTAAATCTTTTTTGGTCTGCATACCTCTTTAAAGTCCTAAAAGAATACTGTACCTTTTGAGAAATATCTTTCTTTTCCCTCACCCCTTAATCTCTGATAACTCCCATTTTATTCTATTATACTACACATTCTTTTTTTTTTTTTTTAACATTTTACACAAAGTGAGATAAAGCAATATTTATCTTTCTGACTGTCAGGGGTGTCCAAACGTCTCGCTTCTCTGAGCCACATTAGAAGCAGAAGAGTTGTCTTGGGACACACATTAAATACACAAAAACAAAAATCTGTTTAAAAAAAAGGTCCATGAATAATTTTTGTGATGTCCTCTATAACAGATGAGCAAAATATTTCTCACATAATCCACATGAAGCCTGAGGGGGTTGGATTGGACACCCGGTGAATGTCCTCCTGGTTCATCCATTTGTCCCAAATGACAGAATTTTCTTCTTTTTGTAAGACTGAGCAATGTTTCATAATATACCCATCTACCTGCTGGTGGGCACTTAGAGTATTTTATAGTTTGGCTGTTGTAAATAATGATGCAAGGAATATGGGAGTGAAAACATTTTTGGGATATGGTGATTTTGTTTCCATTGATTATACATCCAGAAATGGGATTGTTAAAGTACATGTTAGTACTATTCATTTGTCTTTAAATTTATTCTGCAAATACCAGCAAGGCAAACTACTTCATCCTTTGGGAATCTCTGAAGCTGCCAAAGGCTAGCCCTTGAGATGATTGTTCAGGGAGACAGCAGACCGGTCAAAACACACAACTACAATTCTCTGAAATTAAGCCCAGTGTGTTCCCTCTGATTCCAGTAACACCAGAAATGCTGTCTCTTCATGGTCACTGTTAAGCTGGGCATGAGATGTTAAGTGGGTAAATAAAGATACTTCAGTGCTCCCTTATTGAAATTCTGCAGCTTCTTTCTTTATTCAGCATTACCCTGGTTATTGTAAGTTTCATTATTAGATTATAGAATTCTGAAAAATGTTGATTCTGACTGTTTTGTTGCCAACTTATTTATTACTTTTCTGTGGAATAGTGTTATCCAGCTCCTTCTCAGCTATTTTGAGTGAAGTCACTTCTAAAAAATAATCCTTACAACATGATGAATTTTCTTATTACTTCCATTTGCTTTTCTTTAGTAATGGACATTTTATACGTTTTCTTCATTTCTTTCTCTGGGCATTATCTGTGCAAATTCTTTGCTCATTTTCTCCTGAGCTAACCTTTTGTAGTAAACTATTCTAGAAAGAATTCTTACTACTCAATTATTGGAAAATATTTTTTCAGGTTTTTATTTTTAAATTATATTTATGGAAAGTTTCTAAATTATGAAATTGTAACTATTAATTATTTTTCTTCTAAGATTTTTTGCCTACAATGTCATGATGCTTAGAAAGTATTTCTCTGTCACACTGATAACATTTGTTTACTTTTGTGGAGTTTTTAAAACTTCATTCAAATTAATATAAGGGTAAAATATTTAGGTTCCATTTTTCTCATTTCCAGGTTAAAGTTCCATCTGTAGAAGAGCCCCTCACCCCAGGGGTGTGTTATACACCCCCACATTAGGTGAAATCCCACTTCCTGCCCCCCTCCTTCTGCCAAACATCCTCGTCCTGCTCCCCACCCCCGCTTCCCTCTACTCCCAAACTGGACCATATTAGTGTTTTATTGTTCTTATGGTCATGTAATTTTTTATATATTGATTTCATATTAGTGTGGAGTACATTGGATATTTACTTTTTCATTATTGTGATACTGTTCTAAGAAGAATGTGTTTTAGCTCCATCCAGGTGAATGTAAAAGGTGTAAAGTCTTCATTTTTTTAATGGCTGTATGCCTGTCTATCTATCTATCTATCTATCTATCTATCTATCTATCTATCTATCTATCTCACAGTTTGTTGATCCATTCATGGGTTGCTTCTACGACTTAGCAATTACAAATTGAGCTAGTTATCTTTTTTTTGCAGTTTTTTGGCCAGGGCTGGGTTTGAACCTACCACCTCTGGCATATGGGGCTGGCTCCCTACTCCTTTGAGCCACAGGCACTGCCCCAAGAATTGAGCTAGTTATCTACCCAGAAGAATAAAAATCACATTATCACAAAGACATTTACTTTTGTGTTTTTGTATTTTGTGGTAAAACTTCAACCTAAATGCAGACTAATTTGTAGTATAGGTTATGAAATTTATTTAATTTCATACTTTTAATTGGCTTGTTATAAATCTAATCCTATGTTCTAAAAAAAGCCATTAAAGATGCACCACTTAGAATATTACTTTCATTCTGTATTAACATATTCATTGTGTATCTTGTGAATAATTGATTCCATTATAGTAATATTTGCATTCCATACCATTCATATTTTTATAACATAATTAAATATCTCTAGGCCTTCTTATTCTGAACCTTAACATTTGTTGCCAAAATTATCTTGCCTTTAAGATTAGATTTTTTGGCTCCGTGCCTGTAGCTCAAGTGGCTGGGGAGCCAGCCAAATACAACAGAGATGGCAGATTCAAATCCAACCCAGGCCCCCCAAAGAACAATGATAACTACAACCAAAAAATAGCTGAGTATTGTGGTGGGTGCCTGTAGTCCCAGCTACTTGGGAAGTTGAGGCAAGAGAATTGCTGAGCCTAAGAGTTTGAGGTTGCTGTGAGCTGTGATTTCATGGCACTCTACCCAGGGCAACAGCTTGAGACTCTGTCTAAAAAAAAAAAAATAAGATTGGATTTATTCCTCCTATTCCTTTTATCTTTACTAAATGTATGTTTGTCATCTTAAAGTAGGGCCTTTTCATGGTAATTATATTAAAATAATTCACAAATAAGCATATATTCATAATAGAAAAAGAGAAAAATTCAATTTTATCTAGAAATTACATGCCATTTCAAATGATCTTTGAATTGGCAAAACCTGGGGACTCCACACATCTCATGGATTTGCTGGAAATGTGAAAGTGAGAGCCCAGTGACATGGGAATATGGACCTCTGCACATTAGCTTACATTTGTCTACTCAATTTGATCTTACTAAGTTATTTAAGGCTCATTATTTTCAAATGTACATACAATGTCTCCACTGTTAAATATTGGCAACCACAGTTTCATCAAAGAGTTAATTTAAGTAATGAGTGCCAAATTGGTTTAAAAACAATTGTTGTATAGATATTAGGCGATCCCTGTCTTTCATGAATTAATTTGACACATTTTCTTGACATATTTACTTGAGGGAGGCTTAATGTGTAATGATATAAAGGTTTCCAGGTATAAAGAATAAAATGATGACTTCATTTCCACAAGAAACTCCACTGCATAATTGAATTTCCAGGTACAGTCAGGATTTAGCAGACTTTGGGATTCAGAAAAGTCTAGAGGGACTGTTTTCCTCTGACCGTCAAAGTCCTTTTGCTACTTTGTGACTGTGTTTTCTACTACCTATTGTAAGCTCCTATTCCCCCCAGGTCCCCCTGCCTTCTCCCATTCCCCCACCCTATGGGCCTTCCCAGTCATGTTCCCAGGCCCCCTCCTTCCCCCTAGGGTTGCCAAGAACAAGTTTCAGAACAAGGAAGAAAAGTTCCAAGTTTCACAAAACCCCCAAGTTCTCAGTAGATGAACAATGGTGGAAAACTCACTGAGACTTGATTAATTACTGTTGTATAACCATAACCGTTGTGATATGAGACGTATCCATTGTCAACCAAAGCTGTATTAATCATAGTTACATTGCTGTAGCCGTTGCTGTATTCATGAGTACCTGAGCTGTAACTCCCCCTTAACCAGCCATTTTTCGCTTATGTAGTATGCTTGCACAAACCTATTAAAGACAACCTACCCCCTACTTCTGGGCTGCTGACTGCCTCTCAGAGCAGCAGCCCCTGTGGCAGGTAAAATAAATTACCAATTAATTACATCAAAGTAGGGGTCTGACTCTATCTTTTCAGGTCATAGAGGGTATAACATACCTTGTAGAATGGAAACCTGCATGGATATTTTAATGGAAACTCTAAAAATAAGTAAAGTGTTAATGTAAAAATGTAAAAACATGAAATATTAAAAACTATTTGATTGATGGACTTTTACTTCCTTATTCAAATATACATACTAATAATTACATTTTTATTTTCTTGTTTTAGAAAAATAAGCCCCGAAACTAATCATGGCACATAGGTAGATTTCTGGAAGTGGGAGGATTCAAGTATTTATTTTTAACTATAATTAAAAGTCTTTAATGAAGCCGAGTTTTGAAATATTACTTTTTATAGAAACAAATTTTAGTGACAGCAATTTAAATGCTGAATTATTTATTTGAAAATGAAAAGCTATAGGAAATATGCAATATATGCATTCAAGTTTAATATTAATATAATTAGTTTGGAATAGTTCTCATTTAAGTTTGGTCAAGTTTCTCCCAAGTAATTTGTATAAATATGAATTGAAAGAGAGCAGATATAATGCATCTTTGAGTCAACTGAAACAAACCTGAGCACTTAAAAATTTTTTTGAATCTAGGCTTATGTTAAAACAAAAGGAGGTTGAAATATAATCTTACAGACATAATGTCTTGGCTTTCCATGGATTCTGGTATCAGTGACAACACCTACTTCTTGACAACTAGCAACAAAAGCTGAATTCTTCTTGATGGACAGCCAGTAACTGTGCTCAATTTCTCAGGCCAGCATGACCTACAAATGAGGTGCCCTGGTGAGGGCAGGATGAGTCATTTCCACAGCTTAGTTGAGAGTTATGTGGAAAATAGGTTGGAATGGTCTCCATAACAGCCCATTTAATTTTACCCTTTTAATCATTCTGTTTTATGAAATTGGATCTTCCTAACAGCATAAAATGGTGCAACACTCTGAAATGCACTTCCTTTAGTTGTTTTGTTTTTGATTTTTTTTCCCAAACAATAAGTGCCTTATCACATACATGATGAGTCTCTGGTGAAACACCACATACCTGCAGTCATGAACACACACACATAATCATGTACACACAGACACAAACACTGAAGAACAATTTGAGCCAATAAACATTCCAATTTCATTTGTTATTACATCTACACTTGTTGAGGGCTGGGGGTGCTCATTCCTCACACCCGTTTGACCTGGTTCAATTACTCGACTGAGCCAGAAAAGTTCAACCTAGAAAGTTCAACCAAAATACAATAGTAATAAAAGTGGGTGGAAGCTGAAAATAAAACTGGAGCAGCACAGGCAGCATGAATAGAAAGAAAAAGTAACCTGCACAAGTTTCAGAGTAACAGAGAGAAATTTTACTTGAGAACAAAGGGGAAGTTTGGAGCACTTCCAAAGAGAACAACTGGAAGTGGGTCCCTCTCATGAAAAAGAGGTGGGAGAGATGGAGGCACAAATGCCTGCAGGGGTATAAATATCTGTTCCTCTCAGTTTGAAATTGGTGGGACTCTTTCACTGGCCTCTCTGTGCCTCCAGGCACTATCCCTCTTTTCTATCGGTCATTGGTTACCTAGGTTTCCTCACACCCACACTTTTCTCTCTATTTGGCAAGAGCTGCTGAGTGTTGAATGTTCCTATGAGCCCTCCAAACTTCCTTATTCAGCAGGCCAGGCTGCATCCCCTTAAGCCCCTTTCTCTCTGTCCTTTCTCACCCTGATTTGTAATGTTTGAATAGCACTTTCTATAAATTAACTTTTGCCTTAACAAAAGTGAAGATAGTTCTGATTGCAGACACATATGTTGAACTTGCTAAGTGACTAAGTGCCAGTGTCCTGGATGGAGGAAATAGTGTCTTATTCTCGGTATCCTCACTGCAACTTTGCAAGTAGCAAAACCACTTTACAAGTGAGGAAAAGGAGACTCAGAAAAGGCCAAAAGCTCATGCACAGCCACTCATTAATTCATGGGGAACTGGGTGTGCATTTTGGCAAATTCCAAAGCTTAATGTCTATTTCTTTCTTTAAGTATTTACTGCTTTATTTATTTATTTTCTTTCTTTCCTTCTTTTTTTTTTGAGACAGAATTTCACTTTGTCACCCTTGGTAGAGTGCCATGGCATCACATAGCTTATAGCAACCTCCAGTTCTTGGGCTTAGGCTATCCTCTTGTCTCAGCCTCCCGAGTAGCTGGGACTAGAGGTGCCCATCACTATGCCTGGCTATTTTTTTGTTACAGTTTGGCCAGGGCCAGGATCGAACACGCCACCCTCCATATACGAGGCTGGTGCCCTACCCACTGAGGCACAGGTGCTGTCCTATTTATTTTATTTCTTTACTCATCAGAATAGTTGTCTAGTTTGCTCATTTTATATATTTGTAAATCAAATCTCAGACCAGTACAGATAGATAAGGTCTAAGGCCTCATAAGCTAAAGCTAGTGAGTCTGGCCTGTTCTTTTACCTTTTGACTCTAAATCTTTGGTTCTTTGCACCATGCCATATGTGAAAGAATTTTTTAAAAATAAAATGTGTACTAAGATACTGATTAAGATAAAAGAAACCTCAATAGGCATAATGGCTCACACTTGTAATTCCAGTACTTTGGAAGACTGAGGTGGGAGGATGGATCAATTGAGGCCAGAAGCTCAAGACCAGCCTGAGCAACTTAGGGAAACCCCATCTCTACAAAAAATAAATGGTTAGCTGGGTATAGTGCTGTGTACCTATAGCCTCAGCTACTCAGGAGGCTGGGGCAGGAGGATCACTTGAGCCTGGGTGTTGGAGGGTGCAGTGAGTTATGTTGACACCACTGTACTCTTTACTGGACAATAAAGGATACTCTATTACAAAAACAAGAAGGAAAGAAAGAAGGAAGGAAAGAAAGAGAGAGAGAAAGAAAGGAAAAGTAAAGGAAAAGAAAGGAAAGGAAAAAGAAAACTGAACAAAGACAAACAAAACAATCAAACTAATAGGAATCAATGAGAATCATGTAACTGTTGGGCCCCTGAGGGCCATAACATCTCTGCCTAGTATCTGGTACAGAAATGCTTAAAGTAGTTGATTAAAACTTATCATATACATTTTCACTAGATTGTTCATTGCAGCTCAATTTACAACCTCCAAGATGTGGAAATGACCCAAGTGCCCATCAACTTATGAATGGATTAATAAACTGTGATATATATGCCATGGACTACTATTCAGCCATAAAAAGATGGAGACTTTACATCATTTGTATTAACCTGTATGGAATTAAAGAACATTCTCTTTAGTAAGGTATCACAAGAATGGAAAATTAAGTATCCAGTGTGCTTGATCCTAATATGAAGCCAGTAGACAAACTAATACATGCCCACACAAGAGAAAAATTTAATTTAATTCAAGCCAGGGAGAGTGGGGAAAAGGTATAGGGGAGACAGGAGGAGGGAGGCGGATTGGTGTGCTCCCACTTAATGGGCACAATGTAAAGGTATATGACAAATCTCCTAGGTGCAGAACACCATGGGGACCTCACCTAACAAAAGCAAACATTGTACCCTAATTGTACTCTCACATTAATCTGAAATCAAAAAGTTAAATAATAAAAATTATCATACAAATTTTTGTGTGATTTTCATTAAGAACATATATCTAGATATAACAAATTTATTTTCTATAATTTTAATAATAAAGAAGAAAACTTCTAATAAGCTTTAAAAGAAACATTTCCAGATAAAAATTCTACAGGTCAAAAATACTTGAAGAAAGTGCAGGGAAAACACTTGAAGAAATCGGCCTGGGCGAATTTTTTATGAGAATTTGCTAAACTTTTATAAATTTGTCACATTTTCAGATACTGTATTTCATTGATTTTGATGTGTACCATTATTTTATATATCACTAAGAAAGAAACACAATGTTGCCAATTCAAATGTGGCTCAATTCCTTCTTATAATTTTCATTATGTGCGAACTGAAAAAGAGATTTTGTCTAAATTTAGGCAAAGTTTTATGATTATAATGCATATGCCGTGAAAGAAAGTGAAATATACCTGAGATAAATTGTCAAAGTATCCCCAAATTTCTTTACAAGGAGATTCTGACTTTTCTGAATTACTTTTCTACTTAAAATTATTAATGTCTGGAATTATTTTTGTGTGTATATGTGTCTTTTTTTATAGTTGTTTTTGTTTGTTTTTACATCAAGAATGTGATGAAGTGGTGTTTATTAAAAAAAAACAAACTTGTTTCCAGAACTTTCTTTCAAGTCACTGACTTGCATCTGTCAGGTTTGGTTTTTGTATGTGCATATGCAGGCCTGTATGTGCGTATGTCACGATTGTAGTCCAGACGATATTAATTTAAGCTGCTCTCATGTCTGGATCAGAAGGATCAAGATGAACTTTCTATATGGTATAATTGACAAGAAATGTGGTAGTTAGTCTTTTGAGAGTAGCTTGAATTAGTTCAGTCTAATAAGATATTAATATTACCTACATAACACAATAACTAAAAAAATGCCATGAAGGCTATGTTAACCAGTTTAGGGAAAATATTTCAAATTGTATATAAAACCAATAACTGTACCCCATGATTACGTTAATGTACACAGCTATGATTTAATAAAAAAATAAAATATTACCTACATAGATGCATCTAAAAAAAGATCAGTTCTCATTTCTTGATTATTTTTTTGAAGGCAGTTTCTCGAGGGACTTTGGTCTTCACATCTTCCTCTGTGCTATGCCCTCATCAGAGATATGGTACCTAAGATGTGGATGCAAGTATGTGGTACCTTAACCATCATATTAAAAGATACTTAGAAACATTCAGCTCTCTATTATTTCATCAATGAAAGGGACTTTTGGTTTTGTCAATATAGAATACAGCTTTTGAATTCTCTTAGTTTTAGATTTCAAGAAAGGAAAGTCATGTATTGTGTTTCTGCAGAAGTGATCTTCAAGGGCAGATGCCTTAAGTCAGAGATTGCAGAGAAGGCATAGTTAGAAAAAAATCGAAACATACAGGCCTGTGAATTTCCTTTATTCATTTTTTACTTTTTTATTGTGGAAAATTTAATCATATGCATAAATAGAATAGAACAATGCAATTCTGTGTACCCATGACCTACTTCAACACTTCTCTGTATTTTTCCACTTTATTTCATCTGCCTTTACCACAGTCTTCCCTCCTCCAGAATAGTTTAAAGCAAAGTTATGGGGTATTTTATCATTTCCCCATAT
Organism: Galago senegalensis; assembly: GCA_963575145.1. Classification (NCBI taxonomy): domain Eukaryota; kingdom Metazoa; phylum Chordata; class Mammalia; order Primates; family Galagidae; genus Galago; species Galago senegalensis. Next base: position 73,295 of record CAUYTI010007917.1, read on the forward strand.
ATGTTTTAGTACATAGCACTCACATAGAGGTGCATTTTTAACATAACCTTGTAATAATTGCCCAATAAAATTGCTAATAACTTTTTAAATTGAAATCCCTAATCCATATTCAAGTTTATCTAATTGTTTTCAAGATGTCTTGTGTCAGTTTTTTCCCATCTGTATTCTTTTCCTTCTTTCCTCTTTCCCTCTCCTCTCTTTCTCTCTTTTATTCCTTCCTGCCCTTCATCCCTTCTTCATCATGAATCAGGACCAAAACAAGTCCCAAACTGCATTTGGCTATTGTGTCTCTGAAGTTTCTTTTATCTTGCATCATTTTTAGAACAAATTAATATTCCTAGTATTGTTTAAGGGGAAAGGTAGCTGGGCACTGATGCTAGTGTACCTTTAAAAGCCATTTTGGAACTCTTTTTATGGAATGGCCATCAGATCTGTTGTTCTACAAGGTCTGACAATTAAGTTTGCAAACTCATCTGAGGAAAGAGTGCTTTGGAGAATGGACCAGGTGCTGGCCTTGCTGCACAGCTTTCTGAGGAGACCATAGTGATATTTAGCAATGAGGTGTGTAGCGCTTTCACGATGATTTCACGAATTTAATTGTCAAACTTCATACAATTTGATTTTTATTTTTCAGTTCTAAGGTTTTTGCTCCCTCTCCCTCCCTTCTCCCACACCCAGGCAGCTCTCACCTATACCAGGGAAAGGACCAGTAGATTCAGTCTCTTTTTCAGCCAACCTTTTCTTTAACAGACTAATTGCTTCTTCTAGATATTATAGTTTCAGATCCAACAGTAAGCAAGGAAGCAAGACATAATGTAGATGGCACCATTTTATTAAAGAGTGCTTTTGTGTACCTTGTACTATTTAATCTGGTGTCAAGCTGTTCTGTGTTTCAGCTGCCTAAGTGATTGCTACTTCTCTCCTGAAACATTTCTGTGTTTTTTTTTTTTATGAGATTTTTTACCATTGGAGACTTCAAACTTTATCAGCCTCTGATGATTGATAACTTGCAGCTTCCTCTCAGCCCGTCTGCCCAGAAATACTTTGTGTTAGGACTCTCTTATCTTGCAGGAAGCTTTCTTGAGAAGAGTGCCTTTGAATCCTAGAGAGGACTTGTAGTAATCTCCCAGGCCAGTGTGAAATACAGACATCCTTGCTGGATCCAGGGCTGGAAGTCAGGGCCTTCCTAGTGTAGCCCAGGGTGAGTCCGGCTACTTATAGCCTACCTCACACGGAGCAGTTCTGGGAAGTTAGCCTGAGTCCATGAAGAAAATATTGACAAGAGTAAGGAAAGAAGAGTGACACTGTACTCCAGAAACTCTTTCAGTTCATCTTCTCTACCAATTTCTTATGAATGTATAGCCTTTTCTTACGTAGGTCAAAGGCTATGAAAGAGCAAAATTGGATTCATGTTCTCTGAACCTATTATTAATAGATTGGTCACCTGTTATTTCTCCCCTATGGAGTCCATAAAGGGGAAAACACACAATGCCTTGGGATCTTGGCCACCTCATTTAAACTCAGCTGTTTCCTCAGCTGGAATTCCATTAGGTCCTCTGCCAGGCTCTCCTCAGAGAAAAGTATATAGTCTTTGCTATCAAGGAACTGACAGTTTACTAATGGAAACATAACTTAAAATAATCACCCTGCTAAAAATTAAATGAGCGGTGCTGCAGAAGATAGCAGAGCGGGCTAACTCTTAGAAACAGGACAAGGGGAGAGGGAGCAGTTCTTTGAGACCGACCTGAGAACTCTTTCAGTTTAGTGTGCCTAGCAACACCTGTCAAGGCAGTGAATGTTCAATAAAAAAAATTACATACAAATAAATGCCCAAAGATGTAAACAGTAGGAAACCATTCTCTTCTAGGACTCAGGAGAAGGTCTGCTTTTTAGTATGTGAACATGAGCCACCAAATTTGGTCCTGAATTGGGTGTCTCAGACCTCTTAATAAACAAGTACATCCATTTGCAAAACAGCTGGCCACTATCAGAAATGCCACCTCTAGTCATATTTGATACTCAGCTTATGAGGCCAACACAAGAATACATACTCTCTCATTGGCCAAGTTGTCTACCTATTAGAGCCAAACAAATGGAATTCACTGGTCCATTTCTCTATGCCATACCTTAGAGGAGATAATGTCTCTGGAAAGGGGATAAAAAATAAAAAGTACTTGAGAAAAGAAGGGAGAGCTGAGAAGGAAGAACCACTTGGGAGAGAAAGGTCTAGGGCAGCAAAACCACCATCTATTTCTGTCATGATACTATTAAGCATGGGTGAAATATGGGTGTACATAGAGCATCCACCATGCACCCATTATGTGTAAAACACTGTTGAGAAGATGAATGGCCTTTAAGACCAGCTGTCATTTACATGAAATTTATATAGTAAATTAAATAATCAAGGCAGTGTGTCATACAGCCTCCCTTTGCTAAATCTTTGGACAAATGATAACCATTTTCTTCCCTGATATCCTGGACAATTCTGTGTGTTCTGTCACAATGTGTCCTCATAAAGGATTTCTCTCCCCGATGAACTGTGAAATATCCTTGATTAAAGCTTTTGTATCACCAATGGCAAAAACATCAGAGATCAATACATCGAATAAATAGATGACTTAATAATGGTCACTTGAGTTGTACAGACAAAAACCCTGAGTGTTTCACCTGTTGAACAGACTGGGTGTTGAAAGGAAAAGTATTTCAACATGGGAAATATCACTAAAGTGATAATGGCTGAGGGACAGGAGGGGGAAGGTAGGAAGAAATTTGCCTGAGAACATGAAACGAGATTAGAGAGAAAGCAGAAGCAGAATAATTTTATAGACCAGCACCACTTTGAGGGAGAAGGAAAGAAGAACTGACTGGAAGTTCTTAGTCCTGAGCCAACCCACAGGGGCTCAGGCAGTGTGGTTGGCTCTTCTCCCATGATGTGCACTTTGGAGGTATAATTACAGTGGCTTGTCCTCAGCAGTCAGTTCAGCTGTGAAAGGAAGTGTTTTGGCCACTAGCAGACCCTGAGATGGTACCGTCACTCTGTTTATTGTGATAGTTTTAGTAGGGTTAAAAAGACGGAGGGGCTCAAATGAATCAATAAGGCCTCTGATTCCCAGTGTGTCTTAGCTTGGCAGTTAAAGTCCTACCATCTCTACATAAGTGGCCAAGATTTACCATCACACTTACTAGTAGACATACAGAAAACTCTCGCCCTTTGTGGATAGAATGGAAAATAGGAATTACTTGGGAGCTAGATTTATTTGTGAGGGATGTACAAAGGGTATATTGCAACTTCATAAATGCACTCCAGAAAGTGTGCCACATGCTTCATTGCAGAATATCAGTATTGTCTGATATTGAAGGGGAGTACCTTCAAAGTACTCCCCTTGGGAAGCTATACATGGATGCCAGTGCCTACCCACTCTTCAAAGCAATTTTGTAACTCTTTCTCTGGAATTGCCATCAGAGATGTTGTCATATTACCCTTGATTCCCTGAATGCCATTAAGATATCTCCTTTCAATATTTCCTTTATCTTTGGGTAAAGAAAAACATCCCTGGGGCCCAGATCAGGTGATTAGGGAGGGTGTTCCAATACAGTTGTTTGTTTACTGGATAAAAATTCCCTTATGAGCTGATGCACTGTTGTGTGCCTGAATCCCTTTTGCACACACTTTTCTCACGTCAAGATTTTCAGTTAAGAATTTCCTGTTTCACTATCAATGTTTGTATGGTCTACTGTGCTTCTCACTCTCAGCCGATGATTTTAACATTCAATTCAACGACTTTTTGTGATGTTTTCATCAGTTCTGCATATAGTGGCAAGTTCACGAACTTGATTATCAGACCTTCTACATCATTGGTCTGGTAGGATCAAAGTTGCATATACTATCTGAGCTATCTGAAAAATTTATTTTATTTTCAATTTTTTAAATATTTCAAAACATGAAGGTGATACAAGTGTTTTTGTTAGGTGGATGAATTACTTATTGTTGGAGTCAGGGCTTCCAGTGCGTCTGCCCCCAGGGTTATGTACATTTTACCTTAGAGGTAAGTTTTTATCCTTCTTCTTGACCACCTTCCCCCGTCAGGGAAATAAAGTTTATAACAACAAGGGGATATCACCTTCCCATGGTAAGAATGGTCATTATTAAAATATAAAAAACATTCCAATGGATATGGTTAAAAAAAATGAACACTTATATACTATTGGTGGGACTGTAAATTATGCAATGTCTATCGAAAACAGTAGGGAGACTCCCCCAAAACTGCCTTTCAATCCCGCAATCCCACTATTGTGTATCTACCCAATGGGAATAAACACATTATGTCAAATTTCTTTTAAATATAAAAGAAATTGGCATCCTTATCCATATTCGTTTTTGAATGAGAGCTCAGTTTAGTGAAATTGCCTCATCTGCTAAGTTGTGTTGTGACCTCTGACAATAAGCAGGACTATAGTTATTTTCCAAATGGCGGTTTACAGAGAGAAACAATAACAACAAACCCTCACAATGTTTTCTGAAACTCTTTTATTAGAGATTCACGCATTCATTTGGAGTTTTGAAAATATTTCTTTCCTCAGCAGGCACTTAGTAAGATGTGAATGTGGCTGAAGTAGCAGTGACATAAGCCTTTGGTTTCGTCATTCCCAGGAGGTCCATAAACCCTTGAAGGTAAACTGGATAGGTACCTGAGAGCTCACAGAATCATAGCATTTTAGGCTCCGAAACGCTGAACTTACTGCCTTCAAATGAGGTGACTGAGACCCATGGGGCAAAGTGTTGTACACAAAATTAAATGAGTTGGTTACAGAACCCAAAACCAGTGCCAGATTTTCTGACTCTCACCAGCAGTACTTCCTTTATGCCACACCTTGGTAGGGATGTCTCCTCTGCCAAGGGACAAAGGGAAGGTAATTGGAAAAGCAAAGGAGATCCAAGGAGGAAGAACAGCTGAGGAAAGGAAGCTGAAGGATGACAAAAACAGGCTTGCTCTTCTTCTGGGATGCCTGGGAACTTAGCCATACCATAAAAAGAGCTGTTGTCAAACCAAAATATAGTCCTGGATTTCAGCCGTACCAAGACAATGATGCATATTTTATATCTAACAATAGCACTTTTATTTCGGTTGCAGAAAACAAGTGTGAGCTCTCTCTCTCTCCATGCACACACGTGTGCACACACACATGCACATAATATATATATATATATACACACACACACACAAAAATTCTAATTTTTAAATTCTCATAAATACATTACACTGAAATAGCTCCATTTGCCCCTTGGTGAATACTACTATACCGCACCACTTCAGGATGCTTTTTTATTTTTTTTTTAACTCAATCGAATGGAAAATGGTGAACAAACGACTCTTAATATTGCAGTGAGGAGAGGAATAATACCACACTAATTCATGAGATGAGTGGCCATTTTTCCAAGTACTGTTTGCCAGGTGTGTAGGTCAATAGTAGGAAATAACTACTTTCTAGAATGAATGACAAATTGATTGTACTATTAAAAATATTTTTTAAAATGAATAAGTGATGCAGATTAGTTGAAACATTTCATAAACATATTAAGTTCTCAATTTTTACTTTCACATCAATGGATATTTATACACTGTTTATATATGTTCGGTTGAAGAGCTGGGAATGATTACGGGAATAAAAGGCTTCAATCATGATTCACGGGTTCACTCTGAATAAAGGTGTGTTTTCTACCTGCTGTTAAATTAGTTAAACAAGAGATTATATTAATTTCCTAATGCTGCTGTAACAAATTGCCACAAACTTGGAGAAGCAAAATAAGGCAAATTTATTATCTTAATAGTTTTGGAGGTTGGCAGTCCACAGTGTGCCTTATTGGGCTAAAATCAAGGCATTTCCAGGTCTGTGTTCTTTGTGAAGGCTCTAGTGGAGAACCCGTTTCCTTGCCTTTTCCACCCTCTTCAAACCAGCAACATGATGTCAAGTCTTTTTCACACTCTCATCTCTCTGACCCTCTCTTCAGAGTCCCACTTCCATTTTTAAAGAACCTTGTGATTAGAGTAGGCTCCCTTGTATAATGGAGGATAATCTCTCATTTTAAGGTCAGCTGATCAGCAGCCTTAATTACTCTTTGCTGTGTAACCTAACCATATTCACAGGTGTTGGAGATTAGGACTAAGACATCTTTGGGAACCATTATTCTGCCTACCACAGAGCTCAGTAAGATTAAGGTGAAAAGCCATTGCTGCTGAGTGGCATCGAGTAACAGGATATCATGGTATCTCTGCTGAGAACTTCATGCTGAGGTGTATGTGGTTAGTGTGCCCCACACAACACAGTTGTTCCTTAATGTGTAAAGTGAGACCCACCCAGTCCTTTCTCCTTATCTCGCCATAGACTAGGGTGCCCACCAGCTAAATCCATGGCAAGTAATATGTAAACTACCAATTATTTAAGTTTATTCCATCGGAATATACCTGTATGTATACAAGTAGCTACTATATTCAGATGAAAATAATTTCAAACAAAACAGAAAATAAAGCAAAATTAAAGACACAGTTGTAAATGCCATGCCTTTCTTTTAAAAAATTACAAAATGCATTAAAAATGTACTTTTAGCAATTATCACATTAGTTAAGCTAGAAAGTATTTATTTTTCACAGAATGGAACATAGTGATGCAAACCTTTAAAAAAGATAAAGATGAACCATAAACCTATCTTGGGTGCACCCTCAGCAGTCCTCATTTTCTTCTTTGAGGGAAAGTTTGTCGATTAGCTGTTTCCTCAACGTGGGTTATCGTGACATATTGAGAGTACTCCTGCCAACTGCTGAGCAGGTGGTTCTCCTCCTTGGTGTTCCTGTTGCTTCCACCCGAGTCATTCTTTACTCAAAAGAGAAAACTCTGTGGCGGTAAAACACCATGTGGCTTCCCAATATTTGTGTAGATTCGGCATCCACAGTGTGCACAGCGTGTGCAGAGACACCTGGGGATGGAAACGCCGGCTTCGCCTTCTCCCTGCTCAACTTCCTCCCCCTCCCTCAGTATCCCTGACCTTCTGAACTTATATCCCCAGATTCAAGAGGAATTAGGATCCCAATTCCGAAGATCACCATTCCTATCATTTAACATTAGTAGATTACCAGCTTTCATTATGTATATACACATTCTAGTTTAAATGAACACAACATTGAACTAAATTGGTGGAAAGAAACTCTGGAAAAATCTATTAAAAAAACACTTTGCATATCACCTACACATAATAAGCATCACAGTGATCTAAAACTTCAATTTTATTTTGATAATGCTATCACACCTCTCAAATTCCTATCTCTGTTTCAATTTTTCTTCTATCTGCCCTTCCTTTGAAATGTGAATTCTATTCTGCTCAGCAAATATTAAAAAAAGAATGTTTTTTAAATCTATGTCTATGTCTAATTTATATCAAACAGTCAAAATTGATTCAATTTTTGACAACTTGTTATTAGCGATGTTGTCCTTTGTTTTCATGAGAAAAAAAATACTAAATATCAGTGATTAAATTGGCCTAAGACATAGAAGGCAATGATAGACCATAAGCCTCCTGCTTCCTTTGCAATCTCAGTTGTACAAGTTGAAATAATCTGATATTACTTTATTACTTGTATTACTCCACGCTGTGTGTGTATTAGACATAAAGGGAGAGAGTGGTTGTGACATGCGGCCTTTTCTCCACTTGCCTTAGGATGTGACCCATTTTAAAAGTGTTTTTCTTAAATCTTTGTTACATTTTCACTGAAATAATCTACTTTGTTCTTGTCCCCAAGCTCATGTATGTATATCAGCTTTTGGTTTCAAAAACTAGAGTATCGTGGTAGCGATCACTTTAACATAAAGAGCGGAAAAAGAAAGGAAAGAAAAAGAACAAAAGGGAAAATAAAAAGGTTAGGTCAAAAAGATATTTGGGTGACTGACATTCGCTGATAATATTTTTCAATCTTTGGCACCTCTGTTACGTTCCCAGTTGCACTACTATGAAGGAATACCTGTTTTAAATTTTTGTGGAGTACATTTGAGGAATGTGATTTTTTTTGACAAAATAAATCATGTAAAACGCCACTAAAAATTTCTGTAAAGGGTTCTTTTCAGATAGACATCTGAAATCTCCAGTTTCATCTGTGTGATAGCCGCTATTTAGAATGACACATTTTCTGTCCAGGTTGAATCTTGGATGCGATCCTTCATTAGTTGTTTGATTTCTTTCTGGAACACGTTTAAGGCATCAATTTGAATTTATCTGACAATTTACGCTTTTAGAATGAACTTATGTATCTTCACTTTTTAAAGCATCTCGTGTCATCGGACATCCTTAAATTAATAACCTACAGATTTGAAATGCAGAATTTGAAGGAAATACTGATTCACCAGCTCCCTCTCCCCAGCCCCGCTCTCCCCCCAGGCTGCCATAAATTTCCATTTCACTTGTTCCAGGTTTCTGCTTGCCTGTCTGGGTTACTGTGAATTCGCTACGTTTTCTGACTTGCTTCATACTTTTGATGTGCACGTTACTCTTTCACTTCTTGTTAATTCTTTTCAACATACACATTTCCCTTTAGTCATATATTTTATCCCTCATTCAGGGAAACATGAGGTCCAGGATTTTTTCCTCCCTCTCTCTTTTTTTCTTTTGTCTCTGTCGCATCTCCTACCCCGTGCAGTTACTGTCTGTGGTGTGTAAACCTCTGAAGAGTCCCACTCCAGATGTTCTTTACAAACTTTGATTTTAATGATTTCTGTTCAATATTTTATTCCGTACATTTTAGTAGTACATGTTGACATATTACCTCTTGAATCATATTTTATTAGGAAGTATTAAAATAGAATGAATTATAACATTTCTGTCATTTACAGCATATAATAAGTGCTTTGTGGTCCTTAGGAGATAAATAATGTAAGAAATAGGGAGAAAACACAAGATTCTAATGGTATACAAAATATTTAGCAGTAGTAAATTTAGCTATAGTAATATCATGGATGCCAGGCTTGGCTGTTTCTATTTGCTGCACTTAAAATGGGACATAATATTAGCTATCTCAGAGAAACCACGCCAAGGTGAATAAATTATGTTGGAAAACTTAGAAGTTTATCTGTACAAATGTTATTTGAATGTTAAGTGTTATAAAAGTACATTTTTATCTACTGTCTGTGGCTAGTGTGACACATGTGGATTTAAATGTTTAATATAAATAAAAGCAAACATAGAAACAGATACATATATATATATTTAATATGCCATGTACTGATAAAAAATTAAAGTTGCAATTGTTTATATCTGATTATTTTCCAAATAGCTCAGAATATAATGCAACTGTATGAAATATGTTAGGATTTCAGGGCTATTTGAAATTTATAGCTTGGTACCTAGCTAGGTTTATATTTGTAATTTTTTTTTTTTTTTTGAGACAGAGCCTCAAGCTGTCCCCCTGGGTAGAGTGCCGTGGCATTACAGCTCACAGCAACCTCCAACTCCTGGGCTCTAGCGAGTCTCCTGCCTCTGCCTCCCAAGTAGCTGGGACCACAGG
>CAUYTI010007919.1:0-22599 GCA_963575145.1 Galago senegalensis
GCTCTTGGGCCTCTTCCATAACCTAGCAATTATGAATTGGGCTGCAATGAACATTCTGATACAAATATCTTTATTGTAGTGTGATTTTTGGTCTTCTGGATATATACCTAATAGAGGAATTATAGGATCAAATGGCAGGTCTATTTTTAGTTCTTTAAGTGTTCTCCAGAGGTCTTTCCAAAAGGAATGTATTAATTTGCAATCCCACCAGCAGTGTAGAAGTGTTCCCTTTTCTCCTGGGAAGGGGAGAACTGGGGAGCAGGGCAGGCTTGCACCAGGGCGGGGCTGGAGGGAGCTTAATGCCAGGAGGTGTCAGGATTCTCCTGATGGTCGGTGTGTGGGACTAACACTTTGTCCCATACCCCCAAAGGAAGGCAGAGAGAAGCTGAGAAAAGCAATAATGTTACATGCAATGCTTTCTTTTCTTTTTTGGGGGGGGGGTGGGTTTCTTAGGTGTGGCCAAATGCCTGTGTTGTGGTGGGAGGTGACCTGGTGTCTCAAGGTGGCACAGGATGACCTGCATGCTCCCTGACATGGAGTCTAGGACTGATGTTTGCACAGTCCTTGAGGAAAGGGTTTGCTCAGCAAATTGTGAACAAGACCGCAGGAGGGGCCATTTATCTACCTGAGAACAAACCCCTTCCACATAGTTTCAATGTGCTAATGGCAAGTGATTATTACCTAGTTAGTGAATCCACTTGAAAGAGGTAACATGGCCTCTACTATCCCTAGTTGAGACCTCTCCCACTAACTCCAACTCACTGCAGGTGCTTGGAATTGGAGAGGTGTGACTGCGTTGTCCTCTTGCATTGCTGGCATTGAGCACAAGAGCAGGGTGCCTTTTCTTCCGAAGAAAAATAAATGACAGCATTCTGTCTTGGGGCCTGAAACCGCATGACTGAAAACATAAAGGTGACAACTGTGATATGCTTTTTTAATGAGGGCAGAGATGTCAAGAGAAACCAGCCTTCCCGGAACAAAACAATATGCCGTCAGGTGCAGTGGACTTAAGACCTTTTCCTCTCTTGGAATAATGTCCTTAAAAATAACCAAATTTTCCATTCAGTAGAAAAATGTTCATGCCTTCCTTCCCATCAATATGAATTGTTGTCATTGAGCATGGGGCACCAGCATGCCATATTGATTTTGGAAATTAAAATGGGAATGTTGAAGAACGTTTTCAAAGAATTATATGGGATTTTAGCCATCTGAATGGCTTTCTTTTTAGGGTCAGTGAGAGTATTCTTGCTCAAATGTAGCCCATTGCTTTAGAAATAGTTTCCTTAATGTCTTTCCTGTCGCCCCTGCGGGGTCCGTGCAGGAAATGTAAACCAACATACAATATGTGTGTTTATTTTCATGTCCCATTTTATGGGAAATTGGATGGGGTATTCCACCGAGGCTTCAGCTACGATCTGTTGACAGTATGGGGGAGCAGGGCAGACTATTGTTGAAAGGGTTTGCAAGGGAAGAGGGGCTCTGTAACTTTGAGAGCTTGGGGGAAGAGGTAGACCTGCCAGCAGAGGTCCCCTACTGGGGAAAGGAGGGGGGTGTCCCATAATGAAACTGGCTGGTGAGTTGCTGATGCCTTAAATGACACTCTCACCAGCCCCAGTTTCTAGCACAGTGGGTCTGTTGGGCCACACCTCATCCTGGGGGATGTTATGTCTGGTACTGTTGTGTGGTCTTCCTGCCTCTGCTGGCTGCAGGAAACTCAGGATACCAAACACCCAATCCAAACTCCATAAGGGGTCATTAACTGGGCAGGGGGCAGGAGGGCAGAGTTACCCTGCCGACTCCCACTGGACCGGAGAGGCTATCAATTGTCAAACCACTCATATCCTGGCCATGTGCAGGTGGTGTTAAAACTACACCTTTTCCTGGGATCCTACTGGAAAAGCAATTTAAAAAGTGTCTGGGTAGCACGGGGCCTGAGCAGGGAGTGTATGTCTGTATGTTTCCTGTAGAATGTTTGAAATCTCAGGGTTAGGCCCTTTGGTAAGACAGCGGTAGGTGTCAGAGGGAATGTAAGTTTTCCCTGCAGAAGAAAGGAGTTAGTATGTTTGCATTTTAAGCTCATAAACAGCTGCAGCCGGGATCATCATTGTAAGCACATTGGGGCTGGAGGAGTTGAGGGCTGCTGTTTGCCAGCGCACTGTGGCGATTTCCAAGTTGTAGACTGAAATACTGTATAAACTTCCCATTTGATTAGGACTTTGTTTTGTGTTTCTAAACGAGGAAAATGAGGAGTGTCAAATTAATTTTGTAGTCCTGCTCACTTTTTAATTCCAGTTGGTCATCTCAGCCTAGATTTGTGCAAATACTGATTCCAGGAAATAGTCTAAGTACTCAACTTGGTAAATAAATGTGTTTATTTTACAAATGGATTCAAGATGAAACACCCAGCACTTCTCCAGGGCATTTCTGTCCCTGCCTGTTCATTTTAGCAGCTTGACCAAACTAATTCCCTTCCCTTAGTGTAATATTTAAATGGACTTCTGGCATCCGACGCATTGCCTGCTGCTCCAATTCCCTAAGAAAGTCATTTAAATAGATTTTTGACTATCTTGCATCTACTATGAAAGCCAATCAACTAGAAATCCTGGTCACTTCTCTCTAATTTTAGATGAGCCATGTGGAATTATTGGCTTTGGAGAAAATTCATCTTATCAGAGCTGAAAGTTTTGGATTTAATTTTTAACAATCTTTTATTTTTTTCTTTCCCAGCAAGAAAAATGAATAGAGAGACAGATCAGAAAAGCCTGCCATGAGAAGTTAGCAAGCTGTCAATAGAGATATCACTATTAAATGAAACTCTGCCGTTAGCCTTTTGAGGGTAAGATTCCCACCTCTCCTTCTCCCAACTCCCAACCAGCCCTCACCCCTGTTCCCTCCATGCCCAACATGAGAAAGGCAAAGGAGCTTGATGGGAATCTTGCCTTCTAGGAATCTGCAATCTGGGCAAGGGGACAAGCTCTACCCATTCAGAGGGTAGCCTGTGTGATTTGGGTTTTCTGCAGAGCACAGGATGGGGACAAAAAGGGGAGGGGGCAAAGAGGTCATTATGTATTGACTAGAGACCAGGATGGGGGGGTGTTAAGTTGGCCTGGAGGAAGAGTGAGAGGGGGACGTGTGAAGAGCAAGGGTGGAACTGCTGATAACAGCACAGAGATGGCACACACAACGGGAAGGGCACCCACAGAAGTAAGAAATGGGAAGCAACAGGTAGCAGTGGAGGACGGGGGCTGGAAGAGAGGGAATGGGGTATGGGACTGGGCTGGGAGGGCCTGGAGTGTCCAGCTAGGGGATTTGGATTTTCTTTTGTCGCCAGTGGGATGGGGTTGGGCCAAGACATGGTGGAGGATACAGAAACCTAAGGCAGAGAAGCCCCTGTTCTCAGTGTGGATGGTGCTTATGTCAAATCATGGTGTGGGTCTCCAGAATGAGAGCAGCCCAGAGACGGGAGGCCATGGCATTCCTCAGAGATGGAGGGGAAGGGGCAGGTAGGGAAGGCTGCAGACAGGGGTATCTGGGAAGGTGTCTTGGAAGATGAGAATTTTGTAGGTGAAGGGGAGTAGTAGGAGAGTTACGGTATTTAGAACCGTCTCCTACAACAGGAAGATGATTATTAAAGCAGCACTAGATCCTACCTTGGCAGTCAAGATGCATGAATAAAAATACTTCGGTCGCCAAATTTACTTCCTGTTCCCTTTCTTCCTGTTCAAAATAGTAAGTGATGCTTTTATTTTTTTAAACAGATGTTCTCAATTTTTCAGCATGTTGTGGGGTTGCAGAGTATGTGTGGGGCAGCAGTTGGCGGTAACATCTTTTATTTTTTATTTTCTGGCTGTGGGTTGAAGTTAGAGTCAGGATTTAGAAATGGGGAAGCCGCGGCTTGTGGTCCTGCACCCTGACATCTGACACCCCATCTCAGGTAGCAGTCATGCTTCTGAGTCACACCTGCCAACCTACTGGCAAATAGGTAGCATTTTTATATTATGTAAGTTATAACTGCTTGTGGTTAAAAAAAAAAAAAACTGGAAGATTTTCTTTTCTCCTAATTCTGCTTTTCAGAGGAAACTGCTGTTAATAGTTTGTTTTATATCCACTTGGTCTTTTCTGCCTTTGCAGATAATAACAGTGATAATAACTTTTATTGGGGGCCCTCTGTGTTTCAGACACTATTGTAAGTACTGTACGTATGAGAACACATTTAGCCCCTATGCCCTATGGAACAGGCATTATTATTTTCCCCATTTGACAGATAGGGAGACTGAGATACTGAGAAGATATGTAATCTTGTGGCACTCACATAAGTAGGAGGAGGTGAAGCAAGAATGGAGAACCAAGCAGTCTGAGTCCTGAATCTGTGCTCCTAACTATGACTTCATGCTGCCTCCACAGGCACATGGTTATACATCTAGTTTTTTTTTTTTTTTCTGAGTCTTACTCTTTTGCCCTGGGTAGAGTGCCATGGCATTATAGCCTATAGCAATCTTAAACTCCTGGGCTCAAGAGATCCTCTTGCCTCAGCCTCCTGAACAGCTGGGACTACAGGTGCCTGCCACACACTTGGCTAGTTTTTCTATTTTCAGTAGAGATAGGATTTGGCTCTTACTCAGGCTGGTCTTGAACTCCTGAGCTCAAGCAATCCACCCTCCTCCACCTTGTTAGGATTATAGGCATGAGCCACTGCGTCCAGCCATACATCTAGTTCTTAAAAGGATAAAATCATATTGCATGTGCTTTTCTGAGGTTTTGATTTTTTCAGTAAATGTTGATAATATAGGCATTTCCCCATTTCTGTGTATATATAATCTACTTCTTTTAAAAATTTGCATAGATTGGGGGTGGGACACAATTATAAGAGGGGCTTTATTTAACAAATACAAACGATGTAACCTAATTCATTGTACCCTCAATTAACCTGAAATGATAAAAAAATAAAAATTTGCCTAGAATCATGCTGATGTGTTCCCATTTTTTTTTTTTTTTGAGACGGAGCCTCAAGCTGTCCCCCTGGGTAGAGTGCCATGGCATCACGCTCACAGCAACCTCCAACTCCTGGGCTCAAGCGAGTCTCCTGCCTCAGCCTCCCAAGTAGCTGGGACCACAGGTGCCCACCCCAACACCCGGCCATTTCTTGGTTGCAGCCATCATTGTTGTTTGGCGGGCCCAGGCTGGGGATTCGAACCCGCCACCTTAGGTGTATGTGCCTGGCGCCTAAGCCGCTTGAGCCACAGGCGCCGAGCCATCTTTTCCTTCTCTTAACATTTCTGCCATCCTTCTCTTTTGCTTTTGACCTCGTTTTTTTGTTGTTTGCTCTCTTCTTTGTGATCTTTCTATAACCTTTATAATTTATGGAGCATATGTGCTCCTTGGTGATAGATTCTTGAGAAATTCCTACCAGAGAAGAATAAGAAATTTAAAGTCTCTCTTCCTCGTCTCACCAAGGAGCTGTGGTGCTGTTTACTTCAGTAGACTTGTGATCAGAAAGCACCTACCAGCCCAGATTAATGTTCCAAGCAGCTTCTGTGTGGGTGGGCAAGGCAATTAAAAGCTAGACATGTTCAAGTCTTTTAGCAGATGTCTAGGTGATAAAAATGCTGTCAACACATCTAAGGAGGATTCTGTGAACTTTTGTCGGAACAACACAATTCTTATGTCCATAAAGAAAACTCCCATCTTTTCAATTCTAATGTCAAACTGGAGAGGGGCATTAATGGGAGCAAAGGAATGGGGAAAAAGCAAAGACGGCAGGTGATTTGTGTGTAAAGGGCAGCCAAGAAAACACCCATTTAAATTGACTATGCTGTAGAACTTTTAAAAAGCAATCTCTAAATTTCTAATGAAAAAAGAGTCACTTTAGAATGTGTCCAAAGGCCTCCTTCGAAAAGGTTCCAGGATCCTTCAGAACTGTCAGTCTGCATCTTGGAGTCACTCATTGTCTTTGCCATTATCTTGAGCCTTTTTTGTGTACCAGAAATGTCACCGTGGGTTTCATGTCTACCATCTCACTCTTCACCATGGCAGGCGTTATTATCTCCATTTTGCAGATACCAAGACTGAATCTCACAAGAATTATGAAGCATGACTGAAGTTATACCATTTCTGGAGGCAAGACTGAAATCTAGGACTGAGGACTAACTCCCAGAGTGCTAGGATGATAGGCAGGAGCCACCAAGCCCAGCCAAAAGTAAAAATTTTTTATGTAGTTAAATGTATTAGTCTTTTTCTTTTTTCCCCACTGATGCTTAGAAGATTCTTCATCTTGAAAAAGTGATTATAAAAGTTTCCATAGTGCTAGGATTATAGACATGAGCCACCACGCCTGGCCACTGTCTTAGAATCTTATGAAACTATTGTTATATTTGCAGTCTATCATTGACCAAAATGTTATTAGCTGTGCATGACTGTAGATTAAAGTAAACGAATAGAAAGAGATGTGTCACATAAACAGCAACTAGAAGAGAGCTGAAGTGATTATATAAAATCAGATAAAATGAATTTTAAAACAAAAAATATTTCTGGAGTTAAGTAGGGACATTTTGTAATAAAAAAGGGGGCAGCTTATTAGGAAGACATAGCAATCAGAAACATATATGCACCCAACAATAGATAATTGAGACAAGATTTAACAGAATTGGCTCGGCGCCTGTGACTCAACTGGCTGAGGCGCCAGCCACATACACCTAAGGTGGTAGGTTCGAATCCAGCCCAGCCTGCCAAACAACAATGATGGCTGCAACCAAAAAAAAAAAAAAAAATAGCCAGGCATTGTGGCAGACACCTGTGGTCTCAGCTACTTGGGAGGCAGAGGCAGGAGACTCACTTGAGCCCAGGAGTTGGAGGTTGCTGTGAGCTGTGATGCCACAGCACTCTACCTAGGGAGAAAGCTTGAGGCTCTGTCTCAAAAAAAAAAAAAAAAATATATATATATATATATATATATATATATAGAAGAAGGATCCTTTAATACTTGATCAGTGAACAGGTCTTTAAAAAAATAAATATATATAAAAAAGAAGGATCTCAAATCGATATCTTAATTTTCCATCTTGGGAGACTAGAAAAAGAAAGGGCAAACAAAACTCAAAATAAGCAAAAGGAAGAAAATAGAAATTAGAGTAGAAATAAATAAAATGGAAACTATAAAACAAACATACGTTTTATAAGTAATAAAATAATTTTCAAGAAAAAACTTGATTAGTACCTTCCACAGCGTTTTTCTCTTGATTTTTGAGCAGGGGCTTCATATTTTCATTTGCCCTGGGATCTGCACATTAGCCAGCCCTGGAAGCAGGAGCTGGCCTGCAATGCAAGTCAGACCTTGTCTGGGAGCTGCTTAAGCATTTTGCTGTTCCCTGACTCCCACCCCCTTTGTGTGGCTGCTCAGTGCTCCTCACGATCCTTGCCGACTCCATTTTCTGCTGTTCTTCACATCAAACCTTACACTTCCAACTCGTAGACCTCCCGGTCATTCCCTGGGCACCCCATGCTGCTTTCCATACCTCAGTGCCTTCGCACTACTGCTCTCTCTGTTGAGCTGTGTCTTCCCTGCCTGCTCTGCTTTCTGTCCTACCTTTGGCATTCGTAACCCTGCTGAGCATCACCTCTTCCCTCTTCTGAAGCCTTGTCTGAAGCCCCTTTCAATAGCACTGTGGTGCTATTATTTTTGTACATGGTACACACTTCTTATTGCATGAATCATGCCTTAACTATGTACTAGATCTCCCTGATGGACTGATGGTGCCTCTAAGGCAAGAACACTTTCTTATTTATTGCTGTACTCCAAGCATCAGAGTAAATACTCACTGAACCGAACCATAAGGACAGAATGGCTCTGTTCTACTTGAACCCAGGAAAGTATTAAAGAGAAGGTAGGTTAGCATGTACAACCATGAGCAGACAGCTGGCTTCACATCACAAATCTGGCAGCTTAAACCATTTAAGCTGAGCCCTTGGCAATGCACTCAACATCCCTGAACCTCAGTTTCCTAATTTGTAAATTGGAAATGATAGTATCAGTCTCCAAAGGGATGTTACGAGAACTAAAGTAATACTCTGAGCAAAGCAGTTGATAGAGAGCCTGTTAGCGTTTATCATCATTAGGCTCCTTGACTCAGCAGCATTTGGGGAAAGGAATGAAATGCCCAAATGCGAGACGAAGTTGACCTGCAGAGTCTGCAGTGTGCATACCCATTTGGCATCTCAGAGGCCTCGAGTAAATGTAATTGCTCCTTGGAGCCATGAAGACTGGGACAAACAGCGGGCTGGGCTGGTAGCACCGAAGGTTAATTGGGTTAATTGAGGTTCTATGGCCAGGTATTTGTCCAGGTGCTTCACTCATCTATTTCTCACAACAAGCCTATACCTTTGCTTATAAAATTATAATCAACCTGTTAACATTAGCCAATTTATGACAAGCAAATGGAAGCAGGCCTGGTCATACAATGTGTAAGCTGACACAGAGAGGGGAAGCTGCTAGGGTGACACGCTGAGAGTGGTGGAGCAGTGTGGCCCCAGAGTTTAGGTCCTTAGCTATGCAAACTCCAGTTAAAACCCGTTGCACAGCTCCCACATGCCAGAGTCCACGTCAAGTGTTTTCCACAGAGTTACCAGCTTAACACACTTTCCAATATCTTTCTGAAGCACCTTCCTATGTAGCAAAGACTGGAAAGTGATGGCATTTTTCAGAGCCCTAACAGCTAGTTTCCGAAAGTGATGTAGGTTCCAGCACCTGATAATCATGTGGGCCTTTGGCTTGTAACTGAGTTACTATAGAGAAGCTGGGTGCAAGCGTCCATTTCCCTGTACAAGAGGCAGCGGAGGTCTAGAGCCGGTGACTGTACAAGCGGCTTCCTGATCCTGGAGTTGCCCGGGCAGGCACAAGGACAGCTCTTCTGGAGTTCTGCGGTAAGTTTTGGCATTTGTTCCTAGAAGCCCAGCCCAGATTCAATTTCTGTTATTGATCTTGTTTAGTGTCTGTCTCCCTCACCAGGATGTTAGCTCCACAAAGATAGTGACTTTTGTATTGTTTTGTTTATTGATGCTTCCCCAGCACTTATTATCATACCCAGTGTGAAATCATTGCTCAATGAATATTTGTTGAAAGTTGTTGATAACCTTAAAGCATTCAGAATGGGGCAAAGTCCATTATAAGCATGTAGTAAATATTAACTGTTATTATTTTTATTAAGTGTTATAGATGACAATACAGTATTGGAGGTGATCAGATGGTGTTCCTGCCTTCATGGATTTTGTAGTCTGGAAGGGAAACATATAAAATAAAGAAGCAGAAATATATATTATGCATTGTGACAAGTGTTATAAAAGTTTAGGACACGACGAAAGGATATAATGGAAAGATATCACTTGGGTTCTTAGAGGGGCTGGGGAGCAGAGAGTGGGATTGGCCTCTCTAAGAGAAAACCATTTAAGCTGAGCCCTGACAGGTGACCAGGGATAGACCAGGCATGAAAGGACAGCGTTTCAGGCAGAGGGATCAGCGAGTGTGTAGGCCTCAAGGCAGGAAGGAACGTGGAACTTTTGGGATCTGAAGGAAGACCAGTGGGGCTGGCTCCAATTAATGAGGGGGACAGGGACAGGAAACTGAGCTGGGAAGGCAGGGGACAAAAGGTACAGGACTTTATCATCCCCAGAAGTATTTACTTATCCTTATCATCCCCCTGAGTATTTACTCAACAAGCAGTGGGTCCAACAGACAAGTGATGTGATTTGAGCAGAGTGCAGTCATGGTCATGTTCACCAGATGCTCTGGCTACTGAGTGGAGCCAGCTGGAGGGGTTAAGGGAACCAGGGTGTAGAGGCCACATTCCACAACCTGCATCATGCTCCCTTTGTCTCCGTTCTCCTTCTGCCATTTGTTTTCCCCCAAGTGTTGAGTTGCTTAGACAACATTTTGCTTTTTGCTGTTTACTCATTAAGCTCTAGCCCCTGATCTTGAAACCGCAGGCCCTTCTCACTGCTGGTGGAAGAAGTCTCATCTCAGTAAGAACAATGTCACCTCCTTCCCTGCAGCGTCAGAAAAGCACTACTCCAAATTCGAAAACTGTCTTTGAAAATGCTCTTTCCGATCAGGTGTTTTAAAAAGAAACCTGGATTTTAGAGATGGCTCTATTCTATAACTGTGATCTTTACCCTCCTAAAATGTCTATAGTTCTGATTGTCTTTGTAGATAAATTTTGAAATGACATCCTTATTTTCTAAAAGCAATAAGTACTTGGGAGATTTCTTAAGTTTAGAGGAGAACATTAACCTGCCTCTCTTCTTTCTTTATGAGAAAAATACACTTCCTTTATAATTTTTGTTTTTTGAGACAGAGTCTCACTGTGTTGCCCTGGGTAGAGTGCCGTGATGTCACAGTTCACAGCAACCTCAAACTCTTGGGCTTAAGCAATTCTCTTGCCTCAGCTGCCCAAGTAGATGGGACTATAGGCGTTCCACTATTTTTTTTTGTTGTTGTTGTAGTTGTCATTGTTGCTTAGCAGGCTTGGGCTGGGTTCGAACCCACCAGCCCTACTGTACGTGACCAGCACCCTAACCACTGAGCTACGGGCACTGAGCCAATATAATTCTTATTTAAACATAGCTCTGGTCTACAGAGGCTGTTCTATCCTGGCCCAGCTCCCTGGATGTGGGGCTACGCCTGTGATAGGGGTGCAGGGGACCAGCTTTAAAATAACAGTAATAATAAATTTAGAAAATAAACACAGCTTGGTAGCTTTGGCTTATCTAAATCAATGATGCAAGTAAGGAGCTTTTGCAAAGTCAGGTAAGAGATATTACAAGTTCAGACTACAGTAGGGATGGTGGGAATGAGAGAATGGAGAATTGGACAGAATCAAGAAAGATTTTAGATGTAGAATTGATAGCGCTTGGGAAAAAACTGCACATGGGAGATAAGCGGGCAGTTTTAAGAAAGACTCAACAAGCATGAACGACATGAAGGATCACCCCTGAAAAGCAGTGGAAGGGTAGAACATCCCCTGGAAGTCTGTTTATCCCACAGTGAGTGATGTCAGGATGTCCTTTATGCAAATCTCCTTCCTCGGAGGCCCCCAGAGTGAAAATACGAGGTAACTGGCTGCTCCTGTGTCTGGGCTAGAGGAAACGGGGTGGGGTGGGGGTGATGCAGGCGCTCCTCCACAGACATCTCTGATGATAGACTGGGCCATTCCAGAGTCCCCAGAAGGGAGGCAGCTTTGCTTCTTTAGATGCTGAGAGCTGGTGGGGGTGGAGGGCTGCATATTTCCCACGCCCTGGAGTCTGCATTATCGGATTGTTCTTGAGGAAGTAAGGACAGGGCTAATCAGCCAAGAAGAAATGTTCTGGGAATTGGATTTCCTTTGAGAGACCTAACATCCACATGGATGATGGCCAGACTATCTATAAAAATAGAGCTCTGACCCACAATCTGCAGCCTCAGGTCCAGGAAGCCAAACCACGACTCCTGAAACAATCAGCCCCACGCAGCAGGGACTTAACCAATAACTGCCAGCTTCTCTAATGTGTGTCCCTCCTCCAACATAAGACCAACCCGGAAAAGCCACATATGCTCCCCTAACCAATCACACAGGATGGCCTGCTCCAGTTTAGCCCACCTGCAGCCACCCTGCCAGCAGCCTCCAATCAGCACACACCTGCAGCCCTCCCCGTCTCTGCTAACAAGCTTTCCGGTTCCCCTGTCTGCCTTGGAGCCTCCGCCAAATGCAGCTCATGGTCGCTGACTCCTTCCTGTAGCAAGCACTGAATAAATTGGCTCTATTTGTTCTCCTTTGGGTGGTCTTCATTTATTTTCACACCTGGTCTCCTTCTGGACCCTCCTCAAAGCTACCTTGCTGTGGACTTGTGGAAGGGGAAGGCAGACTCAGGCTGAGCTCTCGGTTTTTCTCAGCCTTGACGCAGAAGGCTGATTCTTCATCTGAGGGCTTGTGCACAAACACCTCCAAGGGAAAGCAAATTGCACTAAACACAGACACAGAGGAACCGAGTTCTGTGGGAAGAAGATGTGAATCCCAGCCTGGGAAGTCTGCGAAGACTGTACACAGAAGCAGCTTTCCGCCTAGGCCTGAGGGAGAGATGGAGTGTCACTATTCAGACATGAGGAAAGGGACAGAGGTGACCATCAAGTGCACACACACTGTCTCTGTTAACTTTTGCAGCATAAAAATTATCCCAACACTTGGTAGTTTAAAACACCCAATATTTATTTTGGTTCCCGAGTCCATGAGTGATCCGCGAAGTTCATGGCTGATCTCAGCTGGACTTACTCTTATATCTGCAGTCAGTGGCAGGCCAGCTGGTGAGTGGCTGGCCTAGGATGGCTTCATTCACACCTCTGGTGTCCACTGTCAGCTTGGGTAGGATGGGGACACTGGCCATGTGATCCTCCAGGAGGCTAACCTGGGCTTCTGCACACTGGGTGGCAGAATTCCAAGGGTGACAGCACAGCATGTAGAGATTCTTGAGACCCAGACTGGGAACTCGTATGTCATCACTTCTGCCACATTCTATTGGCCAAATCAAATCCCTAGACCAGATCAAAGGCGGGAGACATAGCCCCCGTGTCTTGCTGGAGCAAGCTTCAGATATGGTAGCCATGTTAGAAATCTACCACAGACTCTGAAGCAGAAACATGCCACAAAACTTCCTAGAGCACCACCCAGAGGTGTGCCTGTGAGAACAGTGAGAGACCCAAGGGCCGTGACTGTGAGTGTCTGACGCCTCTGTTTAATTGGCTCCCTCTCTAACTGTGAGTGCCCAGAAAGGGCAGCAGCCATCAGAAGCCTGCAGGGGGAGGGGCAGAGGGACCAGTTCCCTCACTCCTCTCCCACCTGGAGGGGAGGAATATTTTACAACTGACACGTTAGAATCATGGATGCATGTCATTTTAAAAAGCAATCTAACTTTCAGTCTCCTTTTTCTTTTTTTTTTTTTTTCTGAGACAGTCTCACTTTGTCGCCCTTGGTAGAGTGCTGTGGCGTCATAGCTCACAGCAACCTCAAACTCTTGGGCTCAAGCGATTGATTCTCCTGCCTTAGCCTCCCAAGTAGCTGGGACTATGGCGCTTGCCACAACACCCAGCTAATTTTAGAGATGGGGTCTTGCTTTTGCTTAGGCTGGTCCTGAACTCCTGAGCTCAAGCAATCCACCTGCCTTGGCCTCCCAGAGTGGTAGTCTTATTTTCTTTATCAATTGTCAATACTTTAGATAACGTGCCCCCTATGACCCTCTCTCAGGCAGATGCTTCTGTGGTTTGCCAATGCCAAAATGAGACCAGTATCCACAGAGCAGAGCCCTGGCTGTGCAGGGGGCACTGGGAGCATGAAGAGTTCTTCCCTGTGTAGTGAAAAGCATAGACTCAGCACTCTGCCCATGTCTGATCACAGTGGCACAGGCTCATTCTAAAGGTTTCGGTTAAGTGCCACCTGCCTGTTCACGGATAACCAGAATCCTGTCTATTTGCGAGAGTGGCCAGAGAGGTGCCTGGACTTGCCTGAGGGCATCCAGCTGGGAAAAAGAAACTTGAGGCTTGAGTGAATCCATGGAAAGGACAGAGTTTGTGCCACAGAGCACACAGGAGAGGGCAGCCTGGTGGAGCCACTTTTTGGAGAGGGGGTTGTGGGAACTGTGCCCTCAAGGCAGGGGTGGACTGATGCATTTTTTAACAACCAGCTCTGATGGCCCTGGGCTGCAGTGTGAGCTGATTATGAGCATAAATACTCTGGTTTTGCGCATTCCAAGCTGTCCACTCCATGCCACTACAGAGAGCTGGGAGGAGGTGCACTCAGTGGGCTCTTGGGAGACAGTAGAAGCTGGCTCCAGGGCACGGTGCTGAGGGCTATGAATTAAGAAGTGTGTCCCTTCTTTTGTCTTGGCGGCCACAGATATGCCATCCAGACTAAGGAAGACCCAGAAATTGGGGGGCTATGTAAACTGGAGTCACATGAGCCATGGCCACATTAGTGAGCCCCAAAAGGACCCAGGAGGCCAGGTAATGCTGGTAGCATTCCCACAGGGTCAGCTTCAACGAGTCTCACTCCAGCCTGCTGTTCCTTCATCCATGAACCAGAGACAATCCTGTCTCTTGCAAAGGCAGTCTACTTTGGGAAAGATGATTTGAGGTATTACCATTCAGAGACTAGAGCTTCTGTCCAGTGGTAAGCCTTGATAAACCACAGATGTTGATCGGGTGGGCAGACACTGGAAAATGCTGCCCAAAACAAGACTGGGGCTGCTCCTAGCTTTGATGTGGTGTGATCCGGCTTCCACCAAGTTCTGGGGAAAGGAAGGTTTCCAAAGCCATCCTGAAGGCCAAATTCTTCAGCAGATCTGAAGAGCAGATTAAGGGCGTGTGTTTTGGATGGGGGTGTGTATGTGGTGGTGCCTTGAAGCCAGAGGTTCATTAAATGCTAACAAGTGCTAAAAAACCAAAAAATACAGATGTGTGAGTCAGACACACCAGGCAGACTGAAGTGACTCTGGAGGCTGATGGCCTCTGGCTCGGTGATAATGCCCAGCTGTGTCTCTGTGGGGAGTGCATCCTAGGCTGCTCTGCCCTGCCCCTTCTGAAGAGTGTGAGCATATGAAGCCCCTGGTGGGGGGCAGCACCTGTGGCTCAGTGGGTAGGGCACCGGCCCCATATACCAGGGCCGGTTCAAACCCAGCCCCGGCCAAACTGCAACAAAAAAATAGCCGGGCATTGTGGTGGGCACCTATAGTCCCAGCCACTTGGGAGGCTGAGGGAAGAGAATCGCCTAAGCCCAAGAGCTGGAGGTTGTTGTGAGCTGTGATGCCACAGCACTCTACCGAGGGTAACAAAGTGAGACTCTGTCTCCAGCCACATACACCTGAGTTTGGAAGGTTCGAATCTAGCCTGGCCCTCCAGGCAACAATAAAGGCTGCAACCAAAAAATAGCTGGGCATTGTGGGGGTGCCTGTAGTCCCAGCTACTTGGGAGGCAGAGGCAGGAGAATTGCTGGAGCTGAGGAGCTGGAGGTTGCTGTGAGCTGTGATGTCACAGCACTCTACCCAGGGTGATGGCTTGAGGCTCTGTCTCAGAAAAAAAGAAGCAGCATCCCTGGTGGGAATGTGGGCAAGGGGTTAAGAGCTTCTTTCTTATGCTCTGTCTCTGAGAGGAGAGCATCCCACATCTTGACAAGATTAAGGTTTGAGAGACAGTTGCTCTCGACATGGCCAAAAGGGCTCTGTGTGTCTGCAGGCAGAGCCAGAGGAGAAGAGTGTCCTGACCGGTAGGGCCCTGGGAGGCACAGTGGAGGAAGGGAGCTTAGTTTTAGCTGTGCTTTCTCAGACTTTGAATGTGTCTTTTTGGCAACCATTCATCACAGGGCCAATTACATTCACTCTAATTTTTATTTTCTGTATTCTTGATGCTCTGGTACTTCTGGCCTTGCTGGCTGGGGAGGGGCTGCCCCTCCCAGGGCACCTAGATTCTTGAGGTAGCCGAGGACTCCCTGTGGCACACCTTCCACTTGGACACCAATCCAGAGCCCTGCATTCATTCCCCTGCTCTACATCTGCCCGCAGCCAGGGACCTCTCAGCTCCAGACAGCCCCTGGCAGCCTGACTTACTCAGTCCTATACTCTGTACTCGGTCCTCCTGTCTCTCCCGTAGAACCCCCAAAAGGCTCTGCCCCAGGGGCTTTCTCTTCATTAAAGGCATTCCCTGGGTTATGCATGAGATAGGTTCTTAGGTTCTCAAGGTTTGTTCTTATGTTGAATTTGTATGTAAGTTGGAATAGATGTATCTACCTATTATCTGTAACACCCTCTGTTCATAAGTGTTGTACATAAATTGGATGTTTTTAACTCGGGGACTGGCTGTATTTGTTTTTGACTCAAGGATTCTCTGCCTTGAGAGTTAATCAGTTCTGCAGCTTTCATCTGCGAGGAGCATGGTCTATGGGCTACAGTGCCTGGGGGCTGTGCTGCAGTCCCTGGGTGGGCCTGGGTCAGGGCAGAGCAGAGGGTTGCAGGGCTCCCTCTTTACACCTTGATGAGAAACAAGTATATCAATTTAGGGCAGGAGTCCAGAGAAATCCTCTCCAATGTAGGATTAGCACTCAGCTCCATTGGCAGGCCCACAGTCTGCCTGGAGGATTTGCCTGGGCTGGGGTTACTCAGGGCTCAGGGCAGCTGATCCTCAGGTCCCCGGAGCATAGCACACATTACTTTAGACACTGAGAGGTTAGCCCCAGTTGGATCTGAAGAGGAGGAATCACAGGAGCTGGGGTTTCACTGACTTCACCATTTGGCCTGTGTCTTGTACTCCCCACCCCCCCCATTTTCTTGTAAGTCCTCTCCACAGGGGAACATCTTGTTAAATACACTCCCACATACACACTGCTCCCTGATCACCATGTTCCTGACACTTAGCTTGTCACTGGGTCTCCTCCCTGGCACTGAAATGGAGGCAGTTAATGTGGCATGAGCCTCTCAGGAGGGGTGACGAAGTTGATGTGCCAACTAGCCCACAGAAGGCAGCTCTCCTTCTGCAAGGTCAGAAAGAAGATCTGGAAGGGCCCTTCCTTCCCTCCCAACCCCATTCTATCATTATGGTGACTGCGCTGGAAAAGAAGAAAAGGCTGAGTGGAAATTCTTGTTCTGTTTATCCATTCTGGTTCCCAAATAATAGACCTGAGGTAAAGAAGGGCTGTAGACTACAAGACAGTCTGCCTTGTGGAAGGAGCCAAAAGGTTGCTAACAGGCTGTTGCTGCCTCTACGAGCGGACCTGCTTGCCTTACAAAGCCTGGTGTGACTGTACCCAGTGCAGCTGGCAGCTGGCATGATGAGACCCTAATTGGAAGAGGATCCTGTGACCTCCAAACCAATTAAATAATTTCTCAGGAACTGGGAACAGCTGCATGAGGAAACTGCTTGGGAATCACCTTGGGAATCAGGTGATTATTATTATGAGGGTTTTTTTTTTTTGCTCACACAGAGGTCACTTTGGCAGTCTTAGAAGGTATTGAATGTGGATACTGTTCAGGTCCAGAAAATTGGTCTCAAGAGGAGCGAGAAAAAGTGACATTAGCAACCTGGCTCTCTCAACAGGATTTAATGAGGCAGAGTTGGTCTGTTGGGAGAATCATTGCTTCTAATATCAGGAAATTCTTCCCTAGGCCAGAAATAGAAGGAACCTCAGACACACAACTTGGATGGGGCAGAGAATTAGAGGATTAGGGTTTAGAACCTAAATCATGTCCCTGGAAGTGCATTCAGAGGTGTCCCCTCAGAGCATTTTGGGGTGGTAGATCTGTTCTATATCTTGATTATGGGATGGTTGCCCCATTACATGGATCTGTCACCAAACCGTAAACTTCAAAGGGTCTATTTTACTACATGTAAATTATTCCTATTTTTTTGTTTGTTTTTTGAGACAAAAAACAGGCTAGAGTTCCATGGTGTCACAGCTCACAGCAACCTCAAACTTGTAGGCTTAACTTATCCTCTTGCCTCAGCTTCCTGAGTAGCTGTACCTACAGGCGCCCACCACAACACCAGGCTAATTTTTTCTATTTTTGTGGAGCGAGGTCTTGCTCTTGCTCAGGCTGGTGTTAAACTCTTGCTCAGGCAATCCACCTACCTCAGCCTCCTAGAGTGCTAGGATTATAGGTGTGAGCCACCTCACCCAGCCTCTTCCTAAATTTAAACACACACACAAAATACCCAGATCTCATGTGCTCTGATGTGGACCCCTTTTCCTACCTGCATCTCTTGAGCTTCCATGGGTGACTTCTATAAATAGGGAGGAGGGGAAGGAAACACCAACATAGGATTAAGAAAACTAAAAGATCTCTACAACTGTGGGAACTCCAAAATCCCAGAGCCCAAGCCAGACAGACCAGCGATGTCAGAATTCTGCGGCTGGGACCCAGCCTTAGAATTTTAAATCCCTCCCCCAATTGGTCGGTGGTAGCAGACTGGGACCATTGCTCTAAAGCTCTGATGAGCAGCTTGCCATGTCAACACTGGTGTCTTTGGAGATAGTGTCAGAAAACCGCGTTTGAGGCGCTGTGCTTTCCCACCCTCCCCCCTGCCCTTCAGATGGGGTGCTGGGTGCCTCAGGTGTCAGTCTTGCTGCCATGGGGGATGTCCTACAGGCTCCCCTCTCACCCACCTGCCATTCTTTCATCACTCTCTGGTCATGTGTGTGCCTATGGGGTCCCCAGAGTTCCTTTTTCTGGTTGCACCTTCCTCCACTGTGGGCAAGACACCCTGTAACCCTGAGTCAGGGCAAATCACTCAACTTCTTTGAGCCTCGGGCTTCTCATCAGCAAGGCGGAGGAGGTCAGTGGCAGCGTGTGTGTGGATGTGTTTTGGAAACCTGAGTATTCAAACTCAAGTTAATGTTTCATCTTACAGCTCCCTGGAGGGTGGGACCTCATGCCTCTCACCTCTTGATTTCCAAAAGGAGTCAGCACAGTGTCCTTACATGAAGGCCTGATTATTGTTTGCCAGATTCATTATTATTAAGACTTATTTCTGGCTCACACCTGTAACCCTAGCACTGTGGGAGGCCGAGGCGGTTGCATTGCCTAAGCTCAGGAGTTTGAGACCAGCCTCAGCAATAGGAGACCCCGTCTTTAACTAAAAACAGAAAAACTAGCCAGGTGTTGTAACGGGTGCCTGTAGTCCTGGCTACTTGGGATGCTGAAGCAAGAGGATCTCTTGAGCCCAAGTCTTTG
This sequence comes from Galago senegalensis, assembly GCA_963575145.1. Classification (NCBI taxonomy): domain Eukaryota; kingdom Metazoa; phylum Chordata; class Mammalia; order Primates; family Galagidae; genus Galago; species Galago senegalensis. The sequence continues at coordinate 18,733 of CAUYTI010007919.1, forward strand.
AGGTTGCTCTGAGTTATGCTGACATGGCATAACAGTGAGACTCTGTCTCCAAAAAAAAAAGAAAAAGAAAAGAAAAGAAAGACTTGTTTCTCATGGGGAAAAGGACCACGATTTTCAGGCTGAGAAATCTTCCGGGTCCTGGTAACAAGTGTGTGGGTTCACTCAGAGCTCAGTCCTGGCATCTGAAACAGCAGCTGGCTCCTGCTGGGAGGTTTCTGAAGTGGCCCAGATTTCTGAGTACTCCTGTCCTAATGGAAGCCCTATGGCTGTGACCCTGCCCCCCTGGCAGGAGGGAGGATGCTGAGTACCGCCCTCCCACGCATTTTCCCAGCATGAGCACCAGAGGTCTGGTCCCCTGTGTAGCGCCGATAGGGAGCCAGGCTCTCCCCTCTGGAGGGAAAATTGCAAGGCTCGGTAGGAAGCCGTGTTATGTGTTGAAGCTTTTCCAGAACTGATTTGGTTGGGGGACATTTTAAAAAATTTCCTTCTTAAATGTTGGCAAAGTAGACAATTGCCAGAAACAGGTGTGAAGTAGGCACTGTCCTCTGTCTGTATTAGGCTGCCCCATCCCATCCAGAACCTTAGGGAGGCTACGTGTCCCACCCCAGGGCCCCGCCCCACTCCAGGGCCCCTGGGCTCCCATGCAAGGGTGACAAGCTGGGGTGCAGGAGCAGTGCGACACCCGCAGAGCTGCTCACTCAGCACGTATATCCCTCTCCTGTGGCTGCCGAAACAGGTAGCCACAGAAATGTGTGCGGCTGGAGGTCTGAAAGGCAGACAGTTTGCTCCTTCTGAAGGCTGCAGGGGAGAATCTTTCCTTGCCTCTTCCCAGCTTCTGGTGGTCGCCTGAAATCTTTGAAATTCCTCGGTCGGTCGCCAGTTTCAGCCTCAGTCGTCATTGTCACATGGCCTTCTGCCTCCTGTGTTTTCATATGTTCTCCCTGACAGGTTGTTAGTCTGTGGACTTAGGCCACACCCTAATCCAGTATTTCGTCATCTTAACCAATTACTTCTACAAAGACTCTATTTCCAAACAAGGTCCGAGTAGGCCTGCATTTTGGAAGGGTGCTACATGCATTCAACCTGGCACATTATCCCTGGGGCTCACTCTGGGGCCACAATCGCCACCCCACCCTGCCCTGCAATCTGCCCTGTGCCCACACCTCAAAGCCCCTCATGGAGCCACCTGGTCATGAGCTGGCATCCAGCACAGAACCTACTTGAACTTTCTGGGAGGAGTCTCGTAGCGAAGTCTGAGCGGGGTGGTCTCAGCACCTGTACTGGAGACTGGCCTGGTGGTAGAAGGAAGGGGCAGGAGGAGGAGCCTAAAGACTTAGGTCAAGTTCCAGTGTACCCAGAGTCCCACAGAGGGACCTTGTGCCTGTCTACTCTTTGAGGAGGAGGCCACCTGCAGCCCCACAGTGTAACAGGATTCATTATTAAAACCATTTCCATTAAAATCACCCTTCCACTCTCTATAGGAAATTCCTACCCAAGAAGGTAAAGTTACAAATAAACTAATTATTTGCTTCATAAGCTGTCTGGAAATCCATTTATCTGCACTTTTATTTTTCACTTAACTAGCTTTCACTAGGGGAAAAAGCTCCTTGCTCAGAAGAACAAATCATTCAGCTCTACTTATCAAAGGACCGCTCTTAAGGGTCATTCAAACCTTCCCTCTATCTCCCCCAGCCCGCAACTATTATATCCAGAACTCTGTCCAAACCCCAGTCAGCTCCCCTAGTTGAAGATTCACCATAAACTGTATCCCCCTCCCAGCCCTGCCCTGCCTGTGCTGAGGCATCGGCCTTCCCTGATGCAGAAAGTGATCAGCTGAGGTTTGCTGGCTCTGTGGGTTATTTAGGTGGCATTTTGTGGGGGGTTGGCAGTCAGGCACTCTCTGAGTGCCGATCTATATTTTATACTCATATTTTATGTATAGTATATATGAAGATATATTAATATGGGTGTATTTTATACATCATGCATATATTTTTATATTTCATTTTATAAAGTCTCTAAGATGGGGACAATAATTCCCACTTCACCCACCACGCAGATTCATGGGCTCCCCACCCTATCACACCCCCGCGACAAAGGGAAAGAGGAGTCTGGGGACATTCTCTTGAGCCAGGAAACAGCCTGAGCCTGAAGGGACCTGTTGCCCACTTGGGAGACCTGGAGTCTCTCACATGGGCTATGTCTCTAAAATACTCCTGTAAGTTACAAGCCGCTGTCTAAACCTTAGGGACAATTATTAGCAGTTGGATATTTTTTGTCCCTCCACCCTCAAACAGAAGCTTTTGAACTAAACATCAAAATCTGGTAGAAACAGACAACAAATCCCCAGCCCGGGCCCGCCCATCACCTTAGGTGTATGTGGCTGGCACCTTAGCCACTTGAGCCACAGGCGCCGAGCCAGGGTTGTCTGTTTCTAATGACAAAAGAAACAGACAGGCCCTTTTGTCGAGGGCCCAGAAGTAGTTAATTTTACCTTACCAGATTTTGATGTTTAGTTCAACAACAATGATGGCTGCAACCAAAAAATGGCCGGGCGTTGTGGCGGGCGCCTGTAGTCCCAGCTACTTGGGAGGCTGAGGCAGGAGACTCGCTTGAGCCCAGGAGTTGGAGGTTGCTGTGAGCTGTGATGCCATGGCACTCCACCAAGGGGGACAGCTTGAGGCTCTGTCTCAAAAAAATAAATTAATTAAAAAAAATAAAATAAAATTTATCTTTGGAAAGAAAATATGACTAAGGAGAAAAATGGGAGAAAATGAGCTACTGTTAAAGAAAAGAGTATGTGTTTTGTGGAGGTTTTTTTAATGAACAATGGTGGGTATCAAATCCCTGGTATATACAATCATTGGGTACTCTTAAAAGGGTGATGTTACAGCTTTCTTTTTAAAAATTTATCATAATCCAGCTTTAAAAAATGCAGGCATACTTCGGAGATATTGAGTGTTAGTTCTAGAACACAGCAATAAAGCAAATAGTGCAATAAAGTGAGTCACATGAATTTTTTGGTTTTCCAGTGCATATAAAAGTAATATTTACTCTGCTGTAGTTTAAGTGTGCCATAGCATTATGTCTAAGAAAAAGTACATACCTTAATTTTAAAATAATTGATTGCTAAAAAATGCTACTAATTGTTAAAAACTTCAGACAAGCCGGGAGCAGTGGGTCACGCCTGTAATCCCAGCACTTGGGAGGCCAAGGTGGTTGGATTGCCTGAGCTCACAGGTTGGAGACCAACCATAGCTAGAGTGAGACCTCATCTTCAAAAAAATAGCTGGGCATTGTGGCGGGCACCTGTCATCCCAGCTATTTTGGAGTCTGAGGCAAGAGAATGCTTAAGCCCAAGAGTTTGAAGATGCTGTGAGCTGTGACACCATAGCACTCTGCCAAGAGCTACAAAGAAAGACTCTGTCTGAAAAAAAAAACTTCAGACAAATTAAATTTTACAAAGTTTAATTGAGCCAAGAAGGATTTGCGAATCAGCAGATTCCATAATCACCCAGACCAGAATAGACTCTGAGCAACATTAGGGTTGCCGTATAGTTGGATAACATTATGGACAGAGAAAGGAAGGTGATAGACAGAAAATGGAAGTGATGGCTCGGCGCCTATAGCTCAACCGGCTAAGGCGCCAGCCACGTACACCTAAGGTGGCGGGTTCAAATCCCCAGCCCGGACCGGCCAAACAACAATGATGGCTGCAACCAAAAAAAAAAAAAAATAGCCGGGCATTGTGGCGGGCGCCTGTGGTCCCAGCTACTTGGGAGGCGGAGGCAAGAGACTCGCTTGAGCCCAGGAGTTGGAGGTTGCTGTGAGCTATAATGCCACGGCACTCTACCCAGGGGGACAGCT
>CAUYTI010007921.1:0-23785 GCA_963575145.1 Galago senegalensis
CTATGCAAATAACATGAAATTTATGTGAACCAGCTTGATGAAAGTATGTCAAAATCTGTGTGAAGACACTACACTGTACCCCATGTTTGCATTAATGTACACAGCTATCATTTAATAAAATAATTAAAAAAAAAAAAAACAAAAAAAAACAATTTGGCCAGGGCCAGGTTTGAACCCATAGCCTCAGTGTAAGGGGCTGGCCCCCTACTCACTGAGCCACAGGTGCCGCCTTGTTCCTCCTAAATTCTAACTTTAGTTTCTCTCTCTCTCTTTCTCTCTCTATCTCAGTCTTCTTGCACTTTGAGAATTTCATTTAAATCTTTTATTTATTTATTTACTTTACTGCATAGTAGAAGAGAGACTGATAAATGTTTGATGCAAAAAGTAAAATTGAGAGAGTGAATATAGTAAAAAGTGCTGTCAGCATAGTAAAAATAGTGAATAGTTTATATTCACTAGCTGTCTCTACATATCTCTTCATTCTCTTCATAAAGCATTGACTAAGTGACCCATTTAGGAATTTTCTGGGACACTTACTAGATTGAGAGTAGCTCATCTACTTCTGAAAGTAAAGAAAGATGCTGGTACCTTCAGAAGGCCCAGCTTCCATCACTCTGCCATGACAAACACCGCCAGCGACTTGTCACTCGTGCACCACGGCCAGCAATATGTGCATGCTTCCAGCTTCTCAGGGCTTGCTGTGCTGATAGTCTCCTGGCATGTATTTTTAAAATCAGAACTGGAAAACGAAGAAGAAAGGTAAAATTTTCATATGAAAGATAATAGTCAATGTAAGAACCAGCTGGCTGACAGTGGGCTGAGGAAAACACAAAAAAGGCAGTGTTGCTGAATCACTGCAGTACTGATTCTTGCTCCATAAAACTGCCCTGAATCCTTGTTCTACCATTTACAATCTGCATGACCTTCGACAAGCCATTTAGTAAAGTTATACTTCAATTTCTTAATCTGTGAAATAAGACTAAAGGACCAACTTATCCCTTTATTATGAAGATTAAAATATTAAAAAATGCTTAACATTTGGCATAAAGTTAGGTCTGTATCAATGCTATCTTATCTTACCATATGAAGCTATTAAACATGAAAACATTCAGAGTTCTTGGTGTGTCACTTTATTTTAGTTCAGTAAAATAGTTTATGCTCATAGTAAAGGTTTTGAGTATCAAAAGCCTATTAAATAATGCATCATATTATATACACTCTGTTTAACATAGTAAAACCAACTTACTTATTTTAGAAACTAATTTAGAAATAATTTTCAAGAGATACATAAATAAGGAGCACTTTGAGCACTCCTGAGGTATACTGAATTCCTCTGAAAAAAGGTACCTTCTAAAGAATAGTTTACTTCTTAATATTGCTGGAAAAGTTGTGCTACATATGAAGATATTAATGAGAGAAAGGTGGAAATACTGTTGTAGAAATGAACATTTACTGAGAAAATGCACATATCTTTTGGCAGGATATGTTGGTGTGGCTACATGGAACATTGATCCTCAGTAAAAGGGGAGAGTACATTGTGTTGTCTGCATTTTTGAGGACTTTAAGAACTTACTTGCAATCAATTATATATTTATTTGGTGCCAACTATTAATTAGACTCTGTGTGGAGTGTTAGACTCTGTGTGGAGTGCTAGGGGGACAATAATGTATTTAAGCAACTATCAAGCAGGTGGTGGGAAAGACATAACAAATATGACACAGTGTAATAGTTGCAAAAAGAGTTATACTTAACTATGCTGGGACACAAGGAGAAAAGTGAGCAATTCTTTCATAGAAGCAGGCAGACTTTGATAAGAAGATATACTGGGTTGAATAGTGCTCCCTCAAAAATCTACTAAAAACTTGCAATTCTGGCCTTATTTGAAAATAGAATCACTACAGGTATAACTAAGATGTAAGTTATTAGGATGGGACCTAAATGCAGTCAGTAGTGTCCTTATTATAAGAAGCATCAAGACACACAGACACAGGCATACACAGGAGATGGCCACGTGAGGCAAGGCAGTATTGAAGTTATGCTGCCCCAAGCCAAGGAATGCAGGAAACCACCAGAAACTGAAGGAAGCAGGAAGGATCTCCCCCCTGAGATTCTGGACGGAGTGAGGGTTCTGCCCACACCTTGATTTTAGAGTTCTGCCTCAGTAAATTTCTGCTGTTTTAAATCAGACAGTTTGTTGTAATTTGTTGCAGCATTCACAGGAAATGTAGAGAAGAACTTGACAGAATGGAAAAGGCTTGTGCTGTATTTTTGCAGGAAAGAAAAGAGGATGTGTAAAGCCTGGAAGTGAAGGCATTGTGGCCTATTTAAGGAATTGCAATGGTTTGTCAAAGATCAAAACCAGGGATCCTTGATGTGGGATAGTAGAGCCATCTGTTTTGCACATGGCTTTTTATAAGAAGCTAATCTGCAGGGAGGTTTGCTTCAAGGTGCAAACGAAAGATGAATCAGGAAGAGTCAGAGCTATTTCATGTACCATCTAGTTCTCCAGACAACTTCCTATTCACTTGTGTTAAGTTGATTGATTCCTTAACACTTTATTTGCTTAATCTTCCCTCCCCTGTCCCGTTGACTTCAATACATTAGATTTCAACTCAACCTTTGAATGACTTTCCTTTCAACTGATCCTTCCCACTTTACTGCTTTCCTTAACACACTCGCTAGTTTACACATATCCACACCCATTCTTAAGAGATTTTTATGACTGTATTCCAGTTCCATAGGAACTTTGCCAGCTAAGTAAAGTTCAGGTATTAGGCAGGTAAAAAAGGGGGCTGTATACATCTGACAATACATCGTGGGAACCTTGTATTGAAAGACGGCAAAGGCAATCATTTTCATCCAGGGAGTGGTTCAAACTAAGCTAACTAACATATTGAATTCTGTAATCTAGCAAACCATCCTTCAGAAGGAACAAGATTTCTTTAGGGACTGAAGGAACAGAAGTTGTGAATGACAGTTCCATCTTCCCACCTTCAGTTTCCATTTATGTCCTTTTTCTCTTCTTAGATAAGATGTGGAGAGAAGAAAAATAAGTCTCAAAGAGCCTTAAAAGTGAAAAAATGAATAATGGCAAGATTTTAGCATTTGGATTATATAATTCATAAAAATGCCTTTTCAATTTATGGTATGGGAAAACTTGCAGGCTCTATGCTTTGTAGGATAAAAAAGGACTTGATGGGGCAGTTTTATTCCTCCATGGGGGCAGCCTCTGAGCTTTCCACACAGAGGGGCATTCATGCTGTGCCTTTACCAGAAGGGATTTTGTGTAAGTCACAATAAGGTTAGGTCAGGGGAGCCCATTGTCTGCTGAGTTCATTTTAAAGTTGTATGTTCAGAAAAATACTACTAAAAATATTCAGGAGAGGACAAATAAATAACCACCACCATAAGTCTCCAAAGTCATCATATGTTTCTCCTCAAAGTGCTACCCCCAGCCTGGCAATATTCACACACAGCCTGACTGTGTTGAAATCTTAATAGAATAAAGGAAGTGCATGTATCAAAAACAACAACAACAACAAACTTATTTTTGAAACCAAAAGAAATAATAGAATTTTTTTTCTTCCAAATGAATATGAAGAATTTCTGTTGAGGGTAAAACTATACGGGGTGATAATTTTTCTCTTATTGCAAGCCCCAGAAGATACTTGAGTTGTAGACACTGCAAAATTTAAAACAAATCAAATTGGAGGATGCCTAGCCAAACAGTTCTACAGATTGTTTTTTTATTTTTCTTTTCTACAACTACTTACACACTTGTCACTAATATATTTTTTCTGTTTTATACCAAAGGGATGACAGTTAAAATAAAAATGAATTATTTAAAAAAAACTATTTGAAAGCAAACTGCACCTTGCCATTTAATCATTAAGACTGCAGCAATAATTTTCATAGTAATTGAGCCTCAGTTTTTGGTTATATTAATTAGTTTACTCTCATTGCAGGTAAATGGGACATAAGTTTGTTCTTTCCAAAATAAATAGTCTTCCTATTTGGGCTTGTGCTCTGTAGGAAAGGAAAGCTTACTCTCTCTCCTATGAAGTTTCAGTAATATCAGGTAATGAAATGACAATAGAAAGATGTATTTAATGTGCATAACTATGAGGGGATAGAATGGGAATGATTACTAAACCAAATCTCTCTTTCTCTCTCTCTCTCTTTTTTTTTTTTTGTAGCAACAGAGTCTCACTTTTTCACCCTGGGTAGAGTGCTGTGGCGTCACAGCTCACAGCAACCTCTGACTCCTGGACTTAGGTGATTCTCTTGCCTAAGCCTCTTGAGTAGCTGGGACTACAGGTGCCTGCCACAATACCCTGCTAATTTTTTGTCGCAGTTCAGCTAGGGCCGGATTTGAACCCACTACCCTTGGTATACGGGGTGACACCCTACTCACTGAGGCACAGGCACCACCTCCAAATATCTCTTTATAGGGGAAGAATGATAGGGAAATGTGGCAACTTTGAAGGATAGTAAATGATTTTAGGGAGAATAAGTAGACCGATTGTTCAGAAAATAGAAAATGATTCTCTTTAGAATTTAAATAGGTCTAGGGAAAGAGACAGTGACTAATGACAGAATGTGTCCAGCTGTAGGTACATTCCTCAGTCTTCTCTTCTGCAATAGATAATAAAATTTTGGGAAAGATAAAGAAGGCACCAGTTTGGATTCAGTCTTTATGCAGATAAGGGAAAAGACCCTTCCAACATCTGCTGATCATTGAGGATCTTTAAATTTAGAATAATCAGCATAGGAGGGGGCCACATTTGGGGGTAAAATTCTCTGGGCTACTTAAGCTTTATACTTTCCTATGTATTGGAAATAAAACTGTAGGTGATAGTGGAAGATTGAACTGAGATAAAAAACCATATCAAAGTATTCAAATTAATTAAGTCAAAGAAAGATTGATTTCAAAGATGTCGCTACTCCTCTGCAGTGGTGAAGACAGAGGACCAGGGAGACAGAGCTTTATAAATCATCTTGCTCAGACAGTACTATACTCTCCCTCTGTTTTCTCTAAGCCTTCATTAAAATAACTATGTGCAATAGACCTTCGTTAGCAGTGTTTGGGGCAATGGGACAAGGGGTAGAGATCATCCAGGGGAGAACGTGTTGTGGGGATGGAGGACAAAATGTTACTGGATGAAGAGGGTCCAGCTGCCTATCACTATCAGCCAGTATGCAGAGATGCGGATAGATCCATCAAACTTTATTTGTCAGAAGGCCAACGATTCTGGAGAACAGTGAGAGTAGCCTCTCCAAGACTGCCTCTCCAAGACTGTTATGTTCTTCCATTTCCAAAATCACAGCTTTATACACAAAGGTGCAAAGCAAACACCACATTAACTCGTATTTTAAGTTAATTACCCACATAACTCAGTGACAATCAGCTACAATACCAATTCAAAACTTGATTTCCTAAATCAATCCTCCTAAAGCAAAGATCACATTAATCCTTATTTTAGACAATAATCAGCATAACTCAGTGACCTATCACAACATTTCCAATTCAAAAGTCAAGTTGCTAAATCAATCTTTCTAAACTATTCAAGATGAGCGTATTTAAGGTGGGGGCTAAATTGACAAAAGAATAAGAAAGAGAGATAGGAGGTGAAGGTCACGTAGGCTCTATAATGACCAGGCCAGCTGTGTCATGTCCACCCTAGCCTGACAGATTTCATCTTATTCTCACTACATGTGCTTTCATAACTGCTACTGGAAAGAAGGAAGTGTGTTAGAATACAGTGGAAGGAGGTGAAGTTGAAGTTGAGATGTATAGTGCAGATGAATAGTGAGCACAAGCACATCTAGAAATTTTCAGACATTTTAGAAAGGTATTGGATTGAAAGTCAGAAGGGAAACATGAGTCTTGTTAATTAAATAGTAAAGTTTGGGATGATTCCAAAAGCACAGAGAAGTCGCAGACATTGGAGTTACATATGCATAATCTGAAAATAAAAAGTCCATAAGAAAAAGTGTTAGGAAATTGATAAATCTATTGTATTTCTGAAATAAATACATAAAGCATTCTATCTGCCCTTTACTCTTCCACATTTTTCAAAATTTTATGCAATAAGCAGAAATTAATTTAATGATATACAAATATTGAAGAGTTCAGTTACATCTTTCAGGTTGTCTTTGCATTGTGATGTGATGTTATTATCATAAAATTATCCATATGCTTTGCAACATCAACATAACATCTTAATTTATATAAATCTATAAAGAAAAAAGATTGTGCACATAAGTCTCCCTTTTATCCTTCTCACTTTAGCAATCCAATGTGAAAAGTTCCACGTTTCCCTCACTCTCCAGGTGAGTAGTCTAGTCCTCATGGCAGAAATACCTGTAAACTTCCTTCCCCAGGCCAGCTCCTTAGACAAGATGAATCAACAATATCTAAGCTAATTATTCTTTTTTTTTTCTGTTGTATTTTCTGAGGTGTCTTGACATTTAAAATATCTAATTCCTGTAAGGAGGAGTTGTAATATTGACATCTGAAAAAGAATGGGTGAAAGACAAGTGTAAAGACAGAAACAGAAACTACATAATCAATGGAATACAAAGGATAAATGAAATTGTGGGGGAGTAATAAATGAGTTTCATTTACCTTTTTAAGTTTACTGACTGGGTTGCAATTTAAAGCCATATTTATACACATACATATGAGAGCCCTGAAAAGCAACTTGAAGCACAGTTAAATAATTAAAGCTTATGTAATGTCCTAAGCTGCAGAAAAGAATAGATAGGGGCTAAGGGTCTTCTAAGGGGAGGTAGAGATACAAGTTATGAGAAAGCAAGTTGTGGAAATGTATGGTGAATAAAGTTTGTTTCCTTATACATAAAAACCTGTCTCTCAGGTAGTAAATTGCCTTAAAGTGGCCTGCTTTCTGACATAGATATGTCTTCATCTGTTTTGTGTGGCTATAAAGGAATACTTGAGATTGGGTAACTTATAAAGAATGGTTTATTTAACTCATAATTCTGCAGACTATATAAGAAGCACAGCACCAGCACCTGCTTCTGGTGAAGGCCTAAGGCTGCTTCCACTCCTTTGGGAAAGGAGCCAGCATATGCAGAGATCACAAGGTGAGAGAGGAAGCAAGGGGTGGGAGGGTGCTACCAGGCTCTTTCTAGTAAACAGTTCTCACAGGGACCAGCACAGTGAGAACCACCACTGCCTCCTCCCAGGGAAGGCATTGCTCTACTCAGGAGAAACCCTGCATCATGACCTCACCACTTTCTATTAGGTCCCACCTTCAAAACTGAGATCAAATTTAAACATGTGGTTTGGATGACAAACAAACAACAATGGCAAGATATATTTACTAAAGTAGATTTCCTTTATAGATGTCAATTTCTTTTACAAAAGCAAAGCTTCTCATAGCTACCCCTATGTCTGCAGTTTCTCAGAATAACCCAGCTCAAAATAGTCCAATGAAGTATGTGTTGGAGTGGCATTTCTAGTCTTTTCTAGTCATATTGGGACAGTATGTTCTGAGGCCCAAGGCATATGTGAAATCTGTTAAAAAAACTGAATACATTTTTTAAAAACTTAGTAAGAGAGTAGAAATACGTGTGATTTCAGGATGGTCTTATTGCCGTGCTCATTTTGCTGAGCTAAATCTGATTTTACAAACCAATCTTATTCTTATTTTGTCAGAACATGCAATAAGGCCTATCTGCCAATAACTTTCACAGAAGTAAGTTAAACTTCCAAGCAGTGCCTCTCCATTTACCTGCAAAAATAAGCCTGAGCATCTTTGTAGCTTTCACTCAAGGATACACTGGAGCACTTAGAGCCTCCCTGGTTTGCCAAGGAATCCAGATGAATCCTAATTATCTTCTGGACACAAACAAGTTCTTACTCCCTCACAACTCATGAAATCACCTTTCCAGAGCTGTAGAACCCGCCCGGCCCTTTCCGTCCAAGAGGGTTTACTCCCACCTAAACTCATTGCTGTGGGGGTCTTTTGTACTCAACATTCCCTCTGGACCTGTCTGGACTCTTGAATACATGCTTTTTAAAACTATATCTCTAAGTCCATTTCTGTCCTGCTGTTGAATTAGTCTTAGTTTTAGAGGAAGAGAAAAATACTTGGATTCTTTTGGAAAGTTGCCAAAAGGGAGGCCAAATTAGAGTACGGAAATGAAAAAAATAAGAATAAATATAAAGCAAAACAGTCATGTTTTAGAAGGAAAGACTGTGACTGGCTTTTTGTCCTCATTTTTTAATAAATTCTATGCAATTTATCTTTTAAGATATTGTATTTTGAAATCTAAACAACAATCCTTCATGATCTAAAATTTTACAAAATGATTGCAAGACAAAAATGCACCCTAATTCTAAGTTAAGATTTATCCATTCCTTTTCTTTACTTTACAGGCTATTATACAAAGTCAAAATTGATAAGAGAGAAAAATCAAATATCTGGAAATTTTTGCCTATAGTGTCAAGAAATCCATTTATTTATTTAAATAAAAAAATATCAAAATCCACTAACAAATTGAAACTCCAGACCAGAGACCAACATGGTGAGAACTCTATGGTTTTCAAAGGATTTAAATGTTTCATCTTTCCTTATTATCTCTTCACAAAATGCAAAGGGCCTTCTAGGCCTTTTCTGGGGAACAGTAGCAAAACTTTCATGGGGTGAGGATGGGCATGAGAGGAGTGGGAAATGAGACTGTGTATCATTCAGCAGTTTTCCTGGGTTGACAAAGACTTTCAAATGACAACATAATCCTTGGAGACTAAAAGCTGATGTTCGAAGGCTGAGTCCTCATCCTTGTTCTAGGAAAGGCAGAGGCTGCAAAAGTAATCCATGTGCAGAATATCCCCAGATTCCACACAATGCTAAAAATGGCCCAAGACAATATTTCTCATCACATGCACCATGTAATGATCCCTTTTATTAGCAGCTCTAGACAATATTCTATCCAGATCTTGCACAGGTATTTTAGAGTAAAGCAAGATGACCAAAATTAAATGTGCTTTGTTGTTTTTGTTCCCATTTTGTTCTCCTTTATCTCTCTTTCCAAATAACTTCATCTTTTCCTCTAACTTAACTTTAAATCTAACTTCATGAGACAGGAAAGACTAAATTGCATTTTTTTTGTTTGCACATCAAATTCTAGTCATCTTTATTTTACAAAAATGACCTGCATATATGTCTAGAAAGGACAATGGTCTTTGTGCCATTCCCTGAGCAAGGGATTGGCAATAAGAATTGGCATTTTATTTCTTTTCTCTTATTTTGAAAATACTGGAAAAAAGAAGAAGTACCTTTTCAAATTATACCCCTTTGTAGCAAACAATCAGACTTTTACTCTTTTCCTTTACTATTCTAGCATTGCCACGTAGTTATTATCCTTTCAATTTTTTTAATGGGTATGTGATCTATGAATAATACAAACTGTCTGAGGTTTAAAAATCACATTATTCTGAACACTGTAGAATGATTGCTAGCAAACATTTTTCAGTATGTTGTCAGTGAAATATCACATACAAGTTAGATGTTGTGTAATGCATATGTCAGGATAGAACTTCAAGTTCACAGGTTTTGAAAATATAATTTCTAACTTCAACAAAATAGAAATGAGATATCTATTTTCAGAGTGTAAATTCATACCGAAACACTGACAGAATGACAGATATTAAAATGAGTCTTATATTCCAAAGTGACAGCCTAGGCTAACAGGAAACTTTTAAAGTCAGGACAAATCACTTGAAGATACTGCCAATTTGCCCTTTCTTTTTTTTTTCCTTCTTAATGTGTTTTGCACAGAATTACTTTAGGCAATTTTGACATGTTCTGAACCTGTAGTATAATTAAATTATGTTTCAAATCATACTTGTTATTCCATAAGAGAAAGAAATTTTATTTTTTCCTAAAAATAGAGAAAAGGGGTGCTAAAAATAATAGTAGTGACATAATGGCTCCCAAGTACTGAGCTCTTCTTTCGGTTACCTTCTACCACACCTGCATACATTTTTCTCCAATTTCACATCAAAGAAATAAGTGCTGATTCCACATTTTACAGAAGATGAAACTGTATTTGCATGTCGTATGTGTTCTTGGCCATGACCAATCAGCTGAGAAATGTAGGATCAAAATTCTAGCCAAAAACTAAAGTACATGTTTTTTCTGCTTTTATTTTTATTACTGGCTGGAAAAAGTGTACTAATACAACAGCTAATATGTTTCTATAAAGGTTTTTATTAGGCTTTAAATTATATACACAAATTAGAAAATCCTGCCATTAAGGATTTTAATAGTTCTCATCTATTTAGAATATTCAACGTATGTTTTCAAATGTGTAAATATTTATTTTAAACATTAATAATGTTTCTTTGCTATTATTCTGCAAGTAATAACTGAGATATGATCACCTTAAAAATTAGCTTTGATTCCATCATTCCAACACATTTTGAATTTGGATAGCCTTTTTTAACATCAGAAATATGTGGAACCCCACCTTATACATGAATACAATTTTCCGTTTATTCAGCTTTCTTTTCCTAGGATATTATTTCTACACAAATGTCTCCCATCATCTTGCTCAGAGCTACACTAATAATTACTATGATCTCTTTGTAATAGCCTAGCATTTTTAATTAAACATTTTAAAGAATGTGTTTCCAGGCAAGATGAACACATATTTATAGACATGTGAAAGCTGCTCGCCATTTACTCTAGGACATTTGCTAAAATAATTAGAATATATATGCGAAGATATGTGTGTATGTGTGTGTATACTTTTAAACTTGAAATTTTTTAAACTTGAATTGACATCAAAAAACTACATATAAACAATATCCAAATAGCAAAAGGTGGAAGCATTTCTGCTAACAACCATTAGATTAGCGTCAGAGAGATAGACAAACAATAACATACTTCTCTCTAGTGCAGAAACAATAGACTCTCAGAGCCTAGATCTGTGACCCACTGTGAAATGCTTTGGGAATAATGCAAAATAATCTTTTACTAAATCCATGTCCACTCCTACAACATTATAAATCAATTCTAAATAAATAGTTATTTCCTTCAGGGAGTAGGAACATACTACAGAAAATTTCACATTGCTGGGAGAGAATACCAAATCTATAAAGACTCAACATAATTCCCTTCTTCAAAATGTATTTGTGTGAATATTCAGAAGACAATCACAGAACAGCCACGGTGGTTCAGGCCTGTAATCCTCCCACTCTGAGAGGCCAAGCAGGTGGATCACTTGAGCTAAAGACTTCGAGACCAGCCTGAGCTAGAAGGAGACCCCATCTCTAAAATTCACCAGGGCATTGTGGTGGGCACCTGTAGTCCCACCTCCCTGGGAGGCTGCAGTAAGAGGATCCCTTGATCCCAAGAGTTTAAGGTTGCTATGAGCTACAATGCCTTGACATTCTACCTCGGGCAACAGAGTGAGACTCAGTGTCAAAATAAAAAAAGAAACAAGAAAGAAAACCATGGAAAATATCTGATTTGTGCCCTCAGGGCAAATTGATAGGACATAGCTTCCATGAAATTAGCTCAAATTGACATAAGAAAGGGAGAATCATGGAAAGAGAAGAAATTCACAGATAGAATAGACACAAGGCTGAGTTTTTTCAGGAGGCACCGAAAGAGCTAAATTCTATGGACTATCCATATGATTTAGGACAAGGTTGAAATTTTTATAGAACATGTGAAATTACAAAGAGTTCAATATATCAATAAAGAATATATATATATCTAAGAAATATATATAAGAATATATATATATAAGAAAGAGATCAGAGATCAAAGCAATAGAATATATATACATATATAAAAAGAATATATATATCTAAGAAATATATATATATATATATATATATATATAAGAATATATATAGAGAGAGAGATAGATATATCAAAGAAAGACATCAGGGATCAAAGCAATAGATTTTAAATATTCCCTACAAAAGAATTTCAAAATAATAAACGCTCACTGAGTCTTGGACTCAACTAATAAAAGGGATGTCCATTTAGTCATATTAAGCTAGAAATGTAAAGTGTTCATAGTAAACAATAATTCACTAACCTATAGAAGAAGAAAAATGGTGCCAGTTGGAGGCACCTGTGACTCAAAGGAGGAGGGTGCCACCCATATACTGGAGGTGGTAGGTTCAAACCCAGCCCCAGCCAAAAACTTCAAAAAAAACCTGATGCCAATATGAACTTTTTTCTATTGTATGTTGTAAAGGAATATAGACTATAAAATTTTGAAGGGAAAAATGAAATATATTTTGAGAGTTAAGTCTCAAGAAAAATTTAGTTAATATAGAAAAGGTAAACAAATCATTTTTTAATGGAAGTGCTCAAAACTAAACCAATGAAGTGCAATTTGTGAATACCATTCCTGTGTTAAATAAAAAACTAACAATCCAAAGGACTTTCAGTTAGTAAAAGAAATAATTAGGGCGGCACCTGTGGCTCAGTGGGTAGGGCGCTGGCCACATATGCTGAGGGTGGCAGGTTCAAAACCAGCATCAGCCAAATTGCAACAAAACAATAGCTGGGTGTTGTAGTGGGTGCCTGTAGTTCTGCTACTCCGGTTGAGGCAGGAGAATTGCCTAAGCCCAGGAGTTTGAGGTTGCTGTGAGCAGTGTGATGCCACAGCACTCTACTGAGGGTGACAAAGTGAGACTCTGTCTCCATTAAAAAAAAAGTCAATGCCAACCTGCTTGTTAAAAATCACATTTATATTCTTATGATAGTGATGAGGATATGTTAAAGGGGTTAGTTAGCTTGGTTATGGCAATGATTTCACAAAGTATAGCATATCAAGACGCCATCTTCTTTATGAATTATGTGTATACCACAGTAAGTCTGTAATTTTTAAAAAGAGATTAACTAGGAAGCAAGTAGAAAAAAAATAACAAGCAAAACCTACTTATACAGGTTAAGAATAGCATGAAAGACTAATTCAATACAGAATAATGATCTTTCTCTTCTTCTTAGTAAAATTCCACTAAAATTATAATAAATGATTACATTTATCTTTCTAATGGAGAGATCTGAATTAGATGGATGTTAAGTACACAAAACATTTAAGAAATTCATAGCAAATGAGCATGGAAAGGCTTGTAAACACCATGCAAAAGCAGTGGTCCGACAGGAAATGGCATTTCCGGCAGCATCCTCCCCATGTGCAGGGGCCAACTGAGGGGCTGGCGGGAGATGCCTGGGGGCGAGACCATCCATGTTCAGTCAGTTCTGCCACTGTGCTGGTTGTCTCCTCACACTAACCTTCACTATCTCTGCTGATCCCTCTGTGACTCTCTGAGTACATTTGATCCTATGCAAAACCCAGAGGAATCTTTCATAAAAAAGCAGAGGCTCCCACACTGAAGAGAACTTGATAGTTCAGATGTATGAAAATTGTTGACAACAGATAAATACGACTAAATTACACTTAGAGATAAAAAACATTTTGTCTATTTTAAAAAGTGAAAGATATCACTCAAATGTACATAATAATAAATCCTCTTCAAAGAAATGTTCAAGTCAACACAGAGCTGAAATACAATTTAAAATTTCAGGCAAGGCACAGAGGCTCAGGCCTATAATGCCAGCACTTTGGGAGGCTGAGGTGGGAGGAATGCTTGAGGTCAAGAGTTCAATATCAGGGTGGCACCCGTGGCTCATTGAGTAGGGTGCTGGCCCCATATACCAAGGGTGGTGGGTTCAAACCCAGCCCCGGCCAAACTGCAACAAAAAATAGCCGGGCGTTGTGGTGGATGCCTGTAGTCCCCAGCTACTTAGGAAGCTGAGGCGGGAGAATCGCCAAAGCCTAGGGTTTGGAGGTTGCTGTGAGCTGTGATGCCACAGCACTCTACCAATGGTAATAAAGTGAAAATCTGTCTCTAAAAAACAAAGAAACAAACAAAAAAGAGTTCAACATCAGCCTGGGCAATATAGCTGGAACTTGGCAGTACTAATTAATTAATTAATTAATTAATTAAATAAAAATTAGGCACGGTGGTGTTGGCATATTCTTGTAGTATCAGATATTCAGGAAGCTGAGACCAGAAGATCACTTAGGCCCAGGACCCTGAGGTTACAGTGAGCTATGAGTATGCCACTGCACTCTAGCAACAGACTGAGGTCCTGCCTCTAAAGGAAAAGAAATCATTTTATCAAAAATTTACCTGTGCTCCAATGTTTATTGCAGCACAATTTACAATTGCGAAGCAGTGGAATCAATGCAAGTGCCCACCAATTCACGAGTGTATTAACAAAATATGATATATTGTATCATCCAATACTACTCAGCTAGGAAGGATAATGACTTAATGCCTTTTACAACACTTTGGATGGGATTGAAGGCCATTTATCCAAAGTGAAGTATCTATAAAGTGTAATAACAAACACTGTATGCACTCACTATTACACTGGGAGTAACTGAATATCACATGTGTGTGCATAGAGGGAAGTAAAACTCAATGGAAATCAAGCAGGGTGGAGGGAGGAGGTGGGGATAGTTGAAAACCTACCTAAGGGATAGCTGTCCCAGTGCAAACCAACCCATAACCCTGACTGAAGCATAGCAAAAGTGATCTATGTAACCAGAAATATTTGTAACTCTGTAATATTTTGAAGTAAACAAAATACAATTCTAAATTAAAGGAATCGTTTCTTAAGAGGGTGATTGATAAGCACTGAAACCTTTTAATGATGTCCATAATTTTAAGTAATTGTTGTAATACGGTTATTGTAGTCGGAGTAGGCTATCTGTATTAATGGCTTAATACAAGTTTATTTCTGGCTCACAAACTAGTGAATGCCAGTGAAACAGGAGAGATTTTCTCCTTTGTGACTCCCTCATTTAATAGTCTCAGGGTCTTCTATCAGGCCACGTGAAGTAGGTCAGTGGGTAAAGTCCACAACTGACAAATCACTTGAAGCTTTTAGTGGCCATCCCTGGAATGCATCTGTCCTATAGACCCTCATTCTATTAGCCTGTGATCAGAAAGACCAAAATAGATGTCCTTTTATCATCTAAAACAGACCTGAAAGTAAAGAAAACATAAGTTACCTCCACCTGTGAGTGGAGAATTCAGGGCCCAGATAATATAGCAAATTTCTAAATTCCTGTTGCCACAAGGTAAACAAATTCTTGTAAAACTCCCCAACAAATAAGAGATATTATCATACCCCTCCCAACTCAATTTTTTTTTATTAAATCATAGCTGTGTACATCAATGTAGTCATGGGGTACAGTGTGCTGGCTTTATATACAATTTGAAATATTTTCACCAAACTGGTTAACATAACCCTCATGGCATTTTCTTATTGTGTTAAGACATTTATATTTTGCATTTAGAAAGATTCAAATGTACCCTTGTAAGATGGATCACCCTCCCACCACCCATCCTCCCCCCTCGCCTCCCCTCCCTCTCCCCCATCCCCATATTCTTGGGCTATAATTGGGCTAAAGCTATAAACTAGTTTCATAGTAGGGCTGAGTACATTGGATACTTTTTTTTCTATTCTTGAGATACTTTGCTAAGAAGAATATGTTCTAGGTCCATCCATGGAATAATTCTCCATCTTTCTTTAAGGCTGCATAATATCCCATGGTATATATATACCACAATTTATTGATCCATTTGTGGCTCAATGGGCACTTGGGCTTCCATGATTTAGCAATTATGAGTTGGGCTGCAATAAACATTCTGGTACAAATATTTTTGTTGTAATGTGATTTTTTGTCTTCTGAATATATAACTAGTAGAGGAATTGCAGGATCAAATGGCAGGTCTATTTTTAGTTCTCTAAGTGTTCTTCAAACATTTTTCCAAAGGGAACATATTAGTTTGCATTCCCACCAGCAGTGTAGAAGTGTTCCCCTTTCTCCACATCCATGCCAGCATCTCTGGTTTTGGGATTTTGTGATGTGGGCTAATCTTACTGGAGTTAGATGATATCTCAAAGTAGTTTTGATTTGAATTTCTCTGATGATTAATGATAACGAGCATTTTTTCATATGTCTGTAGGCCATGTGCCTGTCTTCTTCAGAGAAGTTTCTCTTCAAGTCTCAGTTAGCACTGGTCTCAGGTGGGGGAGTTCAAAAGGTCTCTGGCAACTAGATATCAGGGGTCTGTTGGCAGCTCAGGTATGACTGGCTCGGGTGCTCGATGAAGTAAGAAGGACTAACCCAGTAAATAAATTAGTCTGGGAAGGTTTGCACCTCTGTCACACCCAGTCACTAGTAACCCCAGTGGTGCTGAGGCTGTCACCCAGTTCCCCCCAATGAGCAGATGCCCCAGGAGTTTATACCTGCCTGAGTCAGAGAGAGATCGATGTCTCCTCAGTCAGGTATCTGTTCTCAGTTGCTATCCGGCAGGGGAGGTGAGACCTGACAACCTCAGGTACTTAATGGAGGTGGGGCAGTTAACTCAGTTCCAGCCCCACCCCTGATTGATTTTGCTGGAAGAACAGCACAACTTCACAGAGTTTGTTTCTGTCCTGGTTATTAGATGCTGCTAGTGGTGGCAGAAAACACGACTCAGTTCTGGGCAGTGGCAAGCAGTTGGAGCTCAAACTAAGCTGTCAGTTCCTGCCTCTGCCTGCCTGCCTTTGTCTCAGCTATGATCCCCTGAGGGCCAGGTGCATCTCAGTCTCAGTAAAGCAGACCTCTGGCTTGGCCCCTCCCTGGAAGTCTGGTGGCTCTGGTTCATACACCAGTAGCTATTACCGGAGAAGGTGCCTGGCTTCCTCGGGTTGCCCAGAGAGACAGGGCGTGTCTGTCTGGGATAGCCGCCCTTATTGTTCCTGCTGCTGTTGTTATTCTATACCTGGGGGCACTGCTGCTGCTCCTGTAAGGTTTCCTCTCAGCTGACCCTCCTCTCCTTATTCCCGTGCCACAGAATCATCATAGCTGACCAAAGGCCCTTCCCCTATCCACACCTCTCAAGAAAATGCCCATGAATCTGGACTCCATGGGGGACAGGCTTCCAGACCTTGGGGTGAGAGTGGAGAGGAGTGCTGGGAGTTCAGAGTAGCAGGTAGAGAATATAAACAGTCTTATACAGTTTTATGCCTGGCAGGAGAGTGCCAAGGCACCCTAGTCCAGGTAGGAGGTCCAGTTTTTAGAGGGTCTTTCCCGTGGGATGGAATGGGAGGACATTTGAACTCTGCTCACTTGTTTGTATGGAGTTTACTGCGAGCCCTTCTTATGGGGGAGGGGACTTCCATCTGCTTGGCAATGGATTAATTACCTTTTGTTTATGTCTTTGGGGTTGCAGCTCACCTCTGCAGGGTTGATTTGTGTTCTTCAACCTTCTCTCTTGGCTCAGCTCCAAATCATCAGCTTATTTGCTAAACTTCTGTCTTTTAACTCTCCTTCTGGATGGGAGCCTCTGTGGAAAGCTGGCTATAGTCTGCCATCTTACCTCCACCCCTCCTAACTCTAATTAAATCCTAGATCACTACAACTCTGACTGGACAGGGGACCAATCTTACATCTTTTCTGATAAACACAGGTAGACATTAGGCCAGTTTCAGCTAGTTTAGGGAGGCATGCACTAACTGTCTATGTTAGTTCACCTGTAATGTAAAGAGCTAAATGCCACCTTATCTGACCCTCACCCTAAAATTAACATAGGATGCATGTCATATATATGCTTATCATTGTGCATCCTCTCTGAGCTGTCCTCATAAACATTTATAGCTTGTTCCCTAACCTGTTAACTAAGTGTGATTTTATGAGCATAATACAAACCCTGGGAGACAAAAATTCCAACCTGCCCTTTCCTCTTTGAATGCAGTACCTTTGGCAAACAGTGGAGACTGTTTATTCCCTATTTGCAAACCAATGTCACCAGTAAAGCTCTCCTTTCCATTATTCAGCCATCCTGTAGGACTTTTTTGATGATAAATCCTAACTCACACTATTGCACCTATCTCAGAAAATGAAACCTACTTCAATGAATATTAGGTAAGGGAATAAGGTTGGCTAAAAATAAGCCAGTTTTTGCCATAGTTACTAAAGAAAGAATTGTTCAGTGTCATCAGTAATTATTGATTTTTAAAATCTCTAAAAATTTAAAGAAGAAAGGGTGTATAAAAACTACAGTATAAACAAGCACATGTTACCAATGGGAATTAATAAAATGTTATTATCTCCCTACATTACTTAAGGGAATCTCCTAATATTAATATCTTTCTATATTCAAAGTGATATTAAGAAAAATAGATTTAAATAACCAATACCATAATTTTAAAATCAGAAAAATATGTACTTTTCAAGATACCATAGAAAAATACCATGTTAAATAGTGCAAATGAGAGATAACAATAAAATACAAACATGTAAAACAACTCAAGCATACTAAGAGCTAAAATTCAAAAAGCAAGAAATTCAAGGAAAGCAAATAAAAGAAACTATTAAAATTCATTAACTCTTAAGCAAAAAAAGCCCTGAAATAATGATGGTTAGTGCACAACAGAAGTCTAAAAACAGTATTGTATTATTTGCTTCCATGAATATAACATTTTAAAAACAGGAAAAAATTGTATTAGAAATTAGGATAGTGGTAGCATATTAGAGGGCAGTCATTAAAGGAGTTACGTATGTGAGCACTTCTGTTTTTCTGGGAGTATTCTATTTCCTTACCTGGATATTTGGTTGTACAGTTACATATAATTCATTAATATTCATTGATTCTTATAATTCTTATGTTGGCAAATCGTAGTAGTTTGCCCTTGTTCATGAGGGATATAGTCTAAGACTCAGAGTGGATGCCTGGGACGACAGATACTACAGAACCCAATCCGTTCTATTTTATTCCTCTACATGTATATGTATGATAAAGCTTTATTTATGAGTTAGGCACAGTAAGAGATTAACAATAGCTAATAATGAAATAGAACGATTTTACCAACACGCTACAATAAAAGTCAGGTGAATGTGGTCTTTCTCCCTGTCTCTCAAAATATCTTACTCCCTCATCCTTGCACTCTGTGTGATGATGTGAAATGATAAAAGGCCTACGTGATGAGATGCAGTGAGGCGGATGATGTTAGCATCATGACATAGCATTAGGCATCTGCTGACCTTCTGGTGGTACATCAGAAAAAGGATCATCTTTTCAGGATGTACCACCAGATCTTGGATCATCCAGCTCTCACAATGTCCAGGGATTGATGTCAGGAGGAGATAGTGTCTAGTGACTCACAGGCAGGAGTGTCTATAGCGTGGACACACTGGATGGAGGGGTGATTCATGCCCCAGACTGGACAGAATAAAATGATGTGGGATTTCATCAAGCTACTCAGAATGTATGTCAGGCAATTTAAAACTTATGAATAGTTTATTTCTGGAATTTCCTCTTTAATATTTTTGCAATGCAGTTAGTGAAGGGTAACTGAAACTGCAAAAAGTGAAACCTCAGATAAGGGGATACACTGTAATGAAGAAAAGCATTTAAGATGATGATGCTTATTTTGAAACAGCCTTTCCTTGGGCTCAATAATTTTTGGCATCCATTCAGATTACAAAGAAGGGCTCAATAGGTTTAGCCAATTTCTTTGGTTCACATAATGATAGCTTGACTGCAAAGCTATAAGATTCTTTTTTCAGAAAAGATGATCTCCCTCTGGGTAGCTAAGAAACAATACTTGAAGGATAATGTTTGATCATGAAACAACAGAGTTAAGGTTAAAGCCAATAATTTCCTGACACCAATATTTAAATGTATAGTATAAATTGTCAGACCACTTTCTTTTTGTCTTCTTCAATAGGTGCCAGCATGCAGAATGTTACATAAACTAGTGAAGCAAAACTCCCGGGTTTAAAAGGACACACAGTAATCAGTGGAGATAAGCAAAGAAAGTCACCCAACTGGGTGCTGCAATTATAAACAAATGGTGAGGATCACTTTGTTAAATAGATACAATTCACAGGGTTACAAAATGTAGCATCTCAGAAGTAGCCATAGGCACTAACCTACCTCTTTTTAGCTGACCGTCAAATCTGTTTCATAAGTGGTCAACTAGATTATGTTTAAACATCTCCGCTGATGAGACATTACTCTTGAGACATAGCATTCTCATTTGGGAAAAATTTAATTGTAAGAAAATCTTTTGAAATTTATACAAAAACTATTCATCATAGAAGATTCAAATATCCACTCGTTCTTTATCTCTTTGAATCTAAAAAGTAAAGTTAATGACTCTTCTGTATGGTAGATTCAAAAGACAATTTGCAAAACAATCCTGCAAGGGAAACATTATACTTTGTTCATATTTAATTACACTAAGCCTTATAGAATCTAAGGAAGTTATATAAGTTCATACATCCAGGAGTGTCATGTAAACACTGGGGCCCTAAATTATCAAAAATGTTAGCTCTGTGTGTTCTAACTCTTTTTCAAAAGTCAAATTTAAACAGTTTGTTTTCTTCTTGCTTACTTTATCTTTCTCACATTAGGAACATTTATTATTTGCCAGGCACATTTGCAGTAATCAGAATTTTGTGAAACTATTATCTGGAGGTAGAGAAAGATACAAATATAATTATACAAATACAAAAACTATTGTGAGAGACATTTAAGATAAATAAGGGAATCTGGTGGCAATGTGACCAGTATGGAAAGCTTGGGCCCTGATGAGAAAGGTACTCATCAGGGTTTAAGCGATATTAAGTTCTTAGTGTTTAGAAATGAGAGGTGAATGCAAAGAAGGATTTAAACTGTTTAGAAATACCAGATTTCCCAAAATATTTGTAAAGACAGTGGTCCACTAAATAATTTGAATGGGGTTGGGTGGCATGATTAGGTTTATACATTCGTGCATATTAAATTTGACTCCTGGAATCACCCCTGTTGGCAAAAATTTTGAATATTTTTGTTGTTGTATTTTCTGTTCTTGGGCTTTTAGGTGATTTGGAAATAAACAAAGAGATGCATAGCTTCTTAAACAAATGAGAATCTCAAGGTTAACTCTAGGCCCACATTTCCCTCTATCCCCGATTGGTAGATGTTGATAATCATACCCCCTTTTAGATTGGACATGTTTTCCATTGGCCCTGGTACTCAAGTGGTCAAATTTAATCCTCTGCTTTACCTGCTTGGACTTTGAAGGATTTGGGTTTCTAACCCTACAATGGAGCGTGGTGTGATGAACACTAGACCAGATGTGAGACATTAGACAAGTCATAAACTAGTTCCATAAACTAGTGAAGCAAACTATTTACCATTTCTGGAATTCAATATTTACCTGGAATGTAATACATTTGTATAAAATTACTTGGCTGAAATTCATGATCTCTAAAGTCCCTCCCTGCTCTAAAATTTGGACACTTTTATTTTTAACTATCTATTTTAGAATTTTCTAATTAGACCTGATGACTTAAAAATATTGATTATTCTCTTGTACTCTAGCCCCATTAAGCAAAGAATATTTAAAAATATAGATAAGAATTTGGAACATAAAGTATAAACCAAAGGCTTCCAACCAATATTCCATCAGAAGTCAGGCAGGGGCATAGAAAAATGAAGCATGGCAGTGGAGACACTTTTGAGTTGGAGATTTCATGCCTTGGGTAAAGGGGTATTTGATGCTCAGCTCCAGCTGACATCTGTTCTCTGTTACACTTGGCAGAGGGTAAACAGGTCACAAGGAAGTTGTCTAATGGTGGAGAGTGAAAACCATATTGTAGTTAGGAACCAAACTGCCACTAGAAACTGTGCCCCGGTGGTAGTATACACAGTAAGGAGCTCCTAGTGAGTTTTAACTGCCCTCCACCTCATTACCATCTAATTAGCATAGCATTGGTGGAGCTTTTGTGAACATTTTGGGGAAGAGGCGTATGCAGAAAGAGAAACTGTCATGTCACCTCTTAAGTAATCTGCTATATAATCCCAACCTGTAAATCACTCCAAGGGGAAAAACAACCAGGAATACTACTAGAAGAAAGGCGAGACAAACAAGGGAACATACAGAAGGCAGCTGGTGCTCAGATTTGGGGGTCTTTCTCCACTTCTGGAGACTGACCCATTCAACTTTCTCTGGATCACACTTTCACTCTGGTTTGCTTCCTTCTTCACTGTCCCTTCACCTAGCTTCTTTCTTTTTACCTGTGATAAACTGTGTGGAATTGGTCTCAGTCTGTGATCACTCAGTCACCAGTTTACTCGGTACTCCTCCTTGACACTGGGGATCTGGGGACCAGGGAGCATTCTGACAGACTTAACATTCCATAACTGTTTTCAACCATTTTTATCTCACAGCCCACTTGAACTTATAGTTAAACTTTCATGACACACTTAAATTATGTTGATCAAAAAAAAAAAAAGAGTAAAAAAAAGAATATACTTACTGTGCTTTAAAGTTTTTTCAAAAATAATTTAATTGATCTTTAAAAATGTTCATGGCACACCTAAGATCGTCTCATGGCACATCAGTTGAAAATCACTATTCTATGTGAGTGCATGCCCATGTTGTCAAATCTTTTTATTCTTAAAAAGGAGTCAATCATGATTTGGATATGAAATCTTTTGTTTTAAGTTTTGCCAATGGGTTTTTTGTTTGTTTGTTTGTTTGTTATTTGTTTTAGAGACAGAGTCTCACTTTATTACCCATGGTAGAGTACCGTAGTGTCACAGCTAACAGCAACCTCCAGCTCTTGAGATTAGGCAATTCTCTTGCCTCAGCCTCCCAAGTAGCTGGGACTATAGGCACCCACCACAACACTTGGCTATTTTTGTTTTTGTTGCAGTTTGGCTTGGGCCAGGTTTGAACCCACCACCCTCAGCATATGGGGCCTGTGCCCTACTCACTGAGCCACAGGCACAGCCCTGAATTTTTTTTTAAACATCACATGGCTTAAAAACCAAAACAAGGCCAGGTATACGTCATGGGTCTTCAGAATATGACTTCTCATGTAAGTTCTTCTCTTTCTATAGGCAAAAGGCCTGTATACCTCCGGCCAAAAAAAAGCTGTTTGAGAGAGAGCAGTGAAAAGACTTTGTGCAGGCATACTTGTGAGAAACTGAGGCAGAATCCCATATGGATCACACTTGGTTGTGGTGTAAAACCCCTCTGACCTAAAGTTGGTCTGGTCAGTTGAAGGTGTAAAAACCCCCTGACTTACGGCCCACATGGTAGCAGAAGATTGCAAGCAATCTATGTAAGTTTTCTGTATATCTCAGAAATTTCTTAATTATACGTTGCTTAAAATTTAAGTAACTGCCTCCAAAAGGTGAGGCCATCAGGGCAGGTATTTAATCCACCTTCCTCCTCCCAGAACTCCGGCTTCATCAGGTAAGAACAAAAGAAGTAATGGCTGACAACATGTTCTCCATTAAGTTATATTAAAAGGGTTATGTTCAAAAGGATTATGTTAGATAAAATGATATCCGTTAAACCTTATATTACTGGGGAGGAGCTACTCATGAGATAGTCACAAGATGTTTATTCATGAGATAGATTATGGATTATAATGAAAATTAATGAAGTCATTGATGTACACTGCGCATGTGCTGAGGGATTGTAATGAAAATTAATGAGGTATAGTGCGCATGTGCACAGCTAACTATTTAAACCAAGAGTAAAGAAATCAACTTGCCACCCACTATGAGAAAGCAGTGGTCTCTGGGTGTTTAAGCCAGGAATAAATAAAGAAGTTGTCACATGCCAGAGAGAGCTGTGAACCCCTTTATTTAAATATACAATTTCAATATAGGGGTTTATGCTCCGTGGCACCACCTCTCCATGAGACCCTAACAACAACAAATGTA
>CAUYTI010007927.1:0-20414 GCA_963575145.1 Galago senegalensis
ACTCTTCTCATAGATGTGCACCTCATGGTTGTTTGGGCAGATGGCAATTTGGGTGCGGTCCTTGTTCCAGGCATGGCAGCTGATGGGCTCCACCAGGAAGCTGTGGTAGGCCATGGCTACTTGGCTCCTGCAAGATCTTCGACCGCGGACTCTGGGCAGTCGACCTGGAAACTCTATATTATCTACCCAATTTCTCTGTAAATATAAAATTGTTCTAAAAAGGAAATTCTATTAATAAAAAATATCCTTTACAATAGCATCAAAAAATACTGAATACTTAGGATTAAATTGAGAAAAGTTGTGCAAGACCAGAACACTGATAACTACAAGATATTACTTATTAGCATCTTCAGAAACTGAAAATTCATAAAAGACTTTTTAAAAAGAATAAATGGAGAGATACACTGAGAAAAAAACAAAACCAATGATTTATGTTTCATTTTAGGCAGTTCTCGAGTAAGCAAATCATATCTAAAGAAACAAGAATTGCTTTTGAAGCATCCAAATGAAATGGATTATAGTTTGTGTTCATTAATAGTTAATTCCATAAAGATGATTTTTTAAAAACTTCTCTAAGAAGTTATTAAAAATAGAAATGTAACTGATTGTGATTACATTATTTTGCCAAGATATTCCAGTTAAAGCTTATTTGGTACTGTAAAAAGCAATGGAAATTTTCTATAAAGACACAAAGTATATTAAAAGTAAAAAGTCTGAAGAGGTCTAAAAAATAAAGAGACTAGGCTGGGAACAGGGGTTCATGGCTATAATCCCAGCACTCTGGGAGGCCAATGTGCAAGGATTGCTTGACTCAGGAGTTCGAGACCAGCATAAGCAAAGGGAAACTCTATCTCTACAAAAATAGAAAAATAAGCAGGGCATTGTGGTGGGTGGCCTAGTCTCAACTACTGAGACTAAAGCAAGAGAATGGCTTGAATCCAGAAATTTGAGGTTGCTGTGAACTAAGCTGATGCTGCAGCACTCTACCCTGGGGAAACCAACTGAAAGTCTGTCCCAAAAAAAGAAAAAGAAGAGAGTTTAGTTTAGTAATTAACAGAATTCCCACAAAGAAAACCCAGAACCAGATGACTTCTTGGTGAATGCTGCCAAATGTTTAAAGAAGAATTATCACCACTACTTCACAAAATCTTCCAAAAAATTGAAAAGGAGGAAACACCAACTCGCTCTATGAGGCCAGTATTATCATGATACCAAAAACAGACAAACATAAAAACAGAAAATTCTAAAACCATACCCCTCATGCATATAAGTAAAGAAATCCTTACCATAATACTAGCAGATTGAATCTAGCAACATATAAAAAGAATTATACACTACACCAAGTGTGTATTTGGACATTGTACTTAATCTAAGTCTTAGTTTCCTCTGAATAAAATGAAGTTAATGAGAATAGAGTACATAGTTAACTTTCAATAAATGATAATTATAGTCAATATTGTTATAATTATCATATGCTAAGCCCCCTTAAGCATGGGTCTATTCTAAGTCTGTGATATATTTGTCTATGCCTTATTTCCTTTATTTTTTTTTTGGAGACAAAGTCTCCTTTATCGCCCTCAGTAGAGTGCCACAGCTGACAGCAACCTCCAACTCCTGGGCTTAGGTGATTCTCTTGCCTCAGCCTCCCAAGGCACCAGCCACAGCGCCTGGCTATTTTTTGTTGCAGTTTGGCCGGGGTCAGGTTCAAACCCGCCACTTTCAGTATAGCGGGCCAGGGCCCCACCCACTGAGCCACAGGCACTACCCTCCTTGTTTCCTTTTTGTGTCCTAGGTCTTACTTTTGGATTCAATTTTCCTGTGGTTGGACTTACTACTACCCCAATATTTGGGCAACTGGGCCTCTACTGTGGATTTCAGGCTCTATAAGGCTTTTCTTTGGCTCTTCTCCAGATAATCCGCTTACCAGTCAGTGAAGAATCTATAGCACCTATCCAGACCTCATCTCCTCACCTTCAAGACCATGGACTGAGGGCCTAACACTCAAGAATTCCCTGCACACATGGTCCCTAGGCCACTTCCAAAGCCTGTGCAGGCCTCTTCTCTGACTTCTACCTCCTGAGGCAGACCACACTTCTAGGGAGAGCTGAGGGCCAGCCAATAGAAGCCTGCTTGAGGTGGGCTTGGATGGAATTTGGACTTGTAGGCTTTGGTTTCTGTATGGGTGGTGCAACTTCCCTTGCTGAAGATGAAGATGGAGCCAATGGTAGGAAGAAAAGGGGCAGGGAGCAGAGAACACAATTTGCAAATCTGCCTTTGTACTCCTATATATAGGTTCTGGAAAGAGTAAGGAAGCTCTTGGCTGGATTATATCCTCAGAATTTTTTTTTTCAGTGAACCTCTGTAGTAGGAAAAGTTCAGAGTCCTCATAAAAGACAAAATTTTATTTTGTGATTTCACGCTAATATAGCTGGGACTAAATCAGATACTAGGTTAAAGAAAAAGAAGCAAGTTTGAAATGATTGCTCTAATATTTTCCAGCATTTGTTTTTCCTAGTTAGAGGTACAATGCAATCTAATTCTTATCTCTACCACTTACCCACTCCCAGAAGTTTTTAGGACGTCTTCTGTATCCCTGGTATATTGAAATTGTGACATTATACATGGACATCCAGCTATGCATCCTTCTTCATTGAGCCTGTTTGACATCTGTGCACATGCTTTTATGCAGGCTCCTCTATTGCTTCAGTACCAGAACATTTTAGATTTTCTCTGGATAGTGCTATTTTCATCTTCTGAAATGCCAATTATAAGAATTAAAACTTCCTAGACTAATTCTCCACTTCATTCAACTTTTCTTTCCTCCAGTTACTCATGAGTGCTCTGAGGGATACATCATGTCCTTGAACAATATCTACTATAAGGTCTTTATATGTGTTCTTAATCAATTAGAATATATATCAGTTAGCTATAGCTGCATAACAAAAAGCCATAGAACTTCAGGGACATTGAACAATAAATATTTCTTGTGCATCAGCAGGCTAGGTAAGAGCTATCCTCTTGTTTGCCCTCGTCTAGGGCAGCTCAGTATCAAGACTTTCTCATCCTACAGAGGCTAGATGGCTGGACCTCATGTGTCTTCCCAGAGATGACAGAAGTTCAAGGTCAGCTGGCCAAATGATACCTTCACAGCAACTTGCGCTTTGGCTGACATTCCATTTGCCAAAGCCAGATACATGCTGAGCTTGGGGTTGGAGAATTATACCCAGATGCTGAGTAGGAGGGCAGTGCAAAGTTGCATGGCTGAGGAGGGTATGGATACAGACGAGGGTGAAGAATCAGACCATCATAGTCTGAGTGTATAAATGGCCTCTTGCTGTACCCACACTGTCAACATAAGCATCATATGTTGCAAAGATGTTAAAAGAAATGTTCTCCAGGGAAATTTTGCACATGTATGTGCCCTGATAAGTGGTTTTATCTCACAAAAGACATTTCATATCAAGAGGATTATAATATCATACAACTATAATTAACTTTTAAATTTGGGGCCCACATAAAACCCATAGAAAACATAATTTGGGGGGCCAGGCACAGTGGCTCATGCCTATAACCCTAGCAATTTGGGAGGGTGAGGTGGGAGAATTGCTTGAGCTCAGAAGTTTGAGACCAGCCTGAGCAAGAGACAGACTCCATCTATACAATATCTATATCTATATCTATATATCTACATATCTATGTAGATATATTAGCAGGGCATGACAGTGCATGCCTGTTGGCTCAGGGACTCAGGAGGCAAAGGCAAGAGTATCGCTTAAGCCCAGGAGTTTGAGGTTGCAATGAGCTCTGATGATGCTACCATACTCTAGCCCAGAACAAAAGAGCAAGAACCTGTCTCAGAAACAAATAAACAAATACACAGTCTATCCATCAAGGGAGCATAATAAAATCCTTGACCAAGGGGTGCAACTTGAGTAACCACATACAAACCATCATTAACATCATAATAACATTAGGGAAAAGCTTCCAAGCCTTCTTCACCGGAGATTGCCACATTCATAGTAATAAAGAGCCAAGTGGGCTCCAGAATTGTCACATAAGAGACCTTGGGAGTAGCAGTCCTGCTTGGAAGGCAGAGCCAAGGGACTTTGCTTGTAAGTTGTTTTTACTTAAGAGTTTATGTTACATATCAATACAAAATAGCAAACACTTTTGTATAACTTATACAAGATGACAAAGTTTTAATTATTCCTATATATGAATTTTACTATTATTGCTTTCCTCTCCAGTTTTTTTTGGTTACATGTGCTGCCCCATCCCCTAAGCATTCCCCAGTACTCCTCCTGTCATGGAGCATCTGGAGATTTTAACAGTTTGATGCTTCCAGAGTCTCCAATGTGACTGAGTGACTGTGCAGGACTGATATTGATTCTCTTACGTTCCACAAACATCAATTTTATTATTTTAGACTTGAAATGATCCAATTATCAGTTGGATTTGGAATGAGGTTTTTTTCCCTTCCATCATCAATATTTATTGAGCATTTACAGTGTACTAGGCACAATAGAACGTACAGAAAATATTGTTTCTGCTCTTGAGGAGCTTACATTTTAACAGGGAAAAAAACTTTTTAAAATGGCAGTTTTGTTTGGTGTTTTCTGCAAAGTGCTGAGGAAATAGTCTGTAGAGTGAGCTTTGGGTATAATTTAATACCATCATTATTTAGAGAATAGAGGAAGAGAAAGAGGAAGGATTTTAAAGGCAGACAATGACAGACCAGGATAGGCAGGGCTTAAAGGGAGATAAACACAATCTCATCAACTATGCAGATTTGCTGTAGTAAAGAGGATGAGGGGAATAGTTCGTGGGATGCAAGCAAGGAAGCAAGTATCTCAGACATCGAGTGGAGCCAGAAAGATCAGGCAGCCTTATTGCAAGTACATGGCCACCAAATAGGAATGGTTAGTAACAATATAGAAGGCTAAAAAAGGAAGGTAATCTTGTGTTCCTGACAAATAGAAAGAACAAAGGGTCAAAATTGAAGGCAGGCTATTAAAGAGTATCAAGAGATTCTTAAAAACCAAAAGTGATTTGGAAGCACAAAACTTATAGTTAATGCCACCCAATGTCATGATGAGCCAAGAACATTAATTTTCTTTTTTTTTTTTTTTTACTTTGTCACTCTCCGCAGAGTACTATGGCAGCACAGCTCACAGCAACCTCAAAATCTTGGGCTTAAGTGATCCTCTTGCCTAAGCCTCCCAATTAGCTAGGATTACAGGCAGCTGGCCCAACACCTGGCTATTTTTAGAAACCAGGTCTTGCTCTGGCTCAGGCTGATCTCCAACTCCTAAGTTCAGACAATCCACCTGCCTTGGCCCTCCCAGAGTGCTATGATTACAGATGTGAGCCACTGTGCCTGGACTTGGAATCAATTTTAAAATGATATATCTGTCTATGCTCTGATTACACTAATGTGAACATCCAAAATAGATTTAAATGATGCGTCTAATTAGGGCAGCTGATTCATATTACTTTCAAGAAGCAAACAAATCTTATAAGAAATCATGAAACTGACTCTTGGGATGACTTGCATTTCTATCACACTTAGGATCTGTGGGTATGTTGAGTGCCCTCGTTGGAAGCTTGTGCCAAAGGTAGTCTGGGAAACTTTCTGCTGTGGCATTTCATCATGATTATTGCCATTTAATTAAGGTAAGGAAGAACAAATGATTTTTAAGTTTGAATTCTATTCCTCCTCATTCTGTGTCAGAGATTAACTTTGGAGAAGTTGGTTGTCAATATAATGATTGTTGATTATTATCTTTTTTAAAACTTTTTATGCTGAATTGATTTAGGGCTTACAGAAAAGCTGCAAAAATAGTAGTTTCCACAGATTCCTCATGCGGCTTCCCCTAATGCCACTATCTTATATTACCACAGCTAACTGTCAAAATTTGGGAAATAAACATGTATACAGTACTATTATATTTGCTAAACTATAGTCCTCATTGTAATTTCGCTAATTTTCCCACAGAGGTCATTTTTCTCTTCCAAGATCCTATCTGGGATTTTACATACAACATTTAGTCATTATTTGTCATAGTTCCCTGCAGTGAGTAAGAGTTCCTCAGAGTTGCCTTGTTTTTCATAATTCTGACACTTTTGAGGAGAATTGATCAGCTAATTTGTGGAATGTTCCTCAACATGGATTTGTGATTAATTTCTTTTACTTAAGAAGTTATATAGGGTAGTGAGGGGAGGTGAGAGGGGGATTGGTGTGCTCCCACTTAATAGGTGATGTCTCCAGCTTTGTTTTTATTACTAAGAAACGCCTTAACTATATGAGTTTGTTTGTTTGTTTGTTTGTTTGGTTCCATAGAAAACAAAGTACTATTTTTTCCAGTTCTTCAAAGTATGATGTTGGTATTTTAATGGGGATCACATTAAGTCTATAGATTGCTTTGGGTAGAACATACATTTTAACAGTGTTGATTCTTCCCATCCAGGAACATAGTATTCTTCCATTTGTTAATATCTTCTACTATTTTTCTTGGGGGTTTCATAATTCTCTCTGTAAACATCTTCCACCTCTCTTTTTAGGTATATTTCTAGATGTTTCATTTTCTTTGAAGCTACTGTGAAGGGAATTGTGTCCTTGACATGCTTCTCAACTTGCCTATTATTGACATATACAAAAGCTACTGGTTTGTGGATATTGATTTTTACGTCCTGAAACATTACTGTATTTCTTGATCACTTCCAAGAGTCTTGTGCTTGAGTTTCTAGGGTTTTCTAAGCATAAGATCATACTATTGGCAAAGAGGGACAATCTAGCTTCCTCTGCCCCATTTGGATCCTCTTAATATCCTTCTCTTGCCTTATTGGATTGGCTGGAACTTCCAGCACTATGTTGAATATTAAAGACAATAGTGAACATTCTTGTCTGGTTGCAGTCCTACGGGGAAAAGCTTTCTGTTCAATTCAGTGTGACATTGGCTCTGGGTTTATCATAGATGGCTTCAATCAGTTTAAGAAATGTACCATCTATGCCTATTTTCTTAAGAGGTTTTGTTGGAAAAGAATGCTGATTTTATCAAATGCTTTTTTTGCATCTATTTAGAAGATCGTATGGTGTTTATTTTTGCTTCTATGATACAGCAAATTTCATTTATGGATTTGTGTATGTTAAACTCAACTTGCATTCATGGGATGAAGCCTACTTGATCGTGATGTATATTTTTTTAATGTGTAATGCTGTCATCTATTGGCTAAGATTTCATTGAGTATTTTTGCATCTATATTCATTAGTGAAATTGGCCTGTAGCTCTACTTTTTAGTTGAGTGCTTTCCTGGTTTGGGTTTCCCTGTGATATTTGCTTCATAGCAGGTGTTGGGGAAGGTTGCTTCCTTCTCAATGTTTTGGAATAGTTTCTGCATTATAGGCACAAGCACTTCTTTGAAGGTTTGATAGAATTCTGGTGTGAAGCCGTTTGATCCAGGGCTTTTATGTTGTTGGAAACTTTTTGTATTTTTTCTGCAATCTCAGTGCTTGATATTGGTCTATTCAAGAGATCTATTTCTTTTTGGTTAAGTCTAGGGACATGGTGTGATTCCAGGTATTGGTCCATTTCCTCCAGTTGTTAAATTTCTGGGCGTACAGTTTCTTGTAGTACTCAGAGATAATCTCTTATATTTCTGTAGTATCTGTTATTTCCTCTTTATTGTTTCAATTGAGGTTATTAGAGATTTTACTTTTCTGTTTCTAGTTAATCTGGCTAAAGGCTTATTGATTTTTTTTTAAGAACTAACTTTTTGTTTCATTAATTTTCTGAATGATTCTTTTGTTTTCAATATCATTAATCTTTAATTTAATTTTGGTTACTTCTTTTCCAATTCCATAAGATGGTTCATGAGTTTCTTAATCCACTTTCATTCTGGTTTTTCAAATGTAGGCATCTAATGCAATAAACTTCCCTCTTAAGACTGCTTTTGCTTTATGTCCCAGGTTTTGGTAACTTGTGTCTTCATTGTTGTTATGTTTAAGAAATTTAATAATTTACTCATTTATCTCTTCCTGGCCCAAACTATCATTCAGCATAAGGTTGTTTAATTTCCATCCTTTTGTGTGGGGATGAATGTTTTTGTAGGATTTTAGCTCCACCTTTATTGGATTGTGGTCTGAGAAGACACAAGATATAATTTCAATTCTTTTTATTTTGTTGAGGTTTAATTTGTCTCCTAGGATATAGTTAATTTTGGAGTATGTTCCATGGGCGGACAAGAAAAATGTATATTCTTTAGCTTTGAGATGGTGTGTTCTGTATGTGTCTATTAATCACATTTGTTCTAGTGTCACATTTAAGTCCTTTGTATCTTTGTTTAGTTTCTGTTTAGAGGATCTGTCCAGTTCTGTCAGAGGGTGTTAAAGTCCCAAGCTATTACAGTGTTATGCTCAGAACAATTAAGGTTCATTTCACAAATCTGGGACCATTTAAGTTGGGTACATATATATTTAGAATTGAAATGGCCTCTTACTGTATTCTTCCTTGACAGTGACCATATTTGTCTCTCTTAACTTTAATTGCTTTAAATTCACTGGTATCTGAAAATAAGATTGCAACCCCTCCTTCCTTCTGATTTCCATTTGCCTGAAATATTGCTTTCCAACTTTTCACCCTGAGGCTTCTTTTGTCCTTTAATGTTAAGTGTGTTTCCTAGAGACATCAAATGGATGATTTGTGTGTTTTTTTTATCCAGTCAGCCAATCTGTGCCTCTTCAATGGGGATTGAAGCCATTTCCATTCATTAGAAAATCAATAAGTGTGGTAGAGCTCTATTCATCTTATTTTGTGAAAGTCTGTTGCTTAGTATTATCCTTTGAACCACTATGGAAACTAGGTTTTGTCCTTTAGTTTCTGGGTGTTTAATTTTGGTAGTCCATTGTGATGATTAGTCTGGAGAACACGTGAAAGTATTTCCTGTAGAGTTGGTCTTGTTGTAGTGAATTTCCTCAATATTTGCATCTCAGTAAAAGATTTGATTTCTCCATCAATTTTGAAACTTAGTTTAGCAGGGTGCAGAATTATGGGCTGAAAATTGTTTTGTTTAAGAAGGTTAAAGGTAGATGACCACTTACTTATGGCTTAAGAAGTCAGCTGTCACACTAGTTGATTTGCCCATATAGATCAATTGGCATGTACTCTTAGCTGCTTGCAAAATTTTCTTTTTCTTGACTTTGAACAGGTTCATTACAATGTGTCTTGGGGATGCTCTGTTTGTACTGAGATGACATTGTAATATCATGACTTCATGATATTTCATGAAGTCTCATAATTCTCTGAGGAAATGTTCTGTTTTCTATCTCTTTTTTTCTGCTTCTTTAAATGCCTGAGTTAGCTCAAGAGTCTTTTCCTCTAGCTCTGAGATTCTTTTTTCTCCATGGTCTAATCTGTTATTGATATTTTCTGCTGCATTTCTAAGTTCCCTGATTGACTCCTTGAATTCCTTAATCTCTGATATATCCTTTGCTCATTTCTTCATGTCTTTCATTCATGGAAAGGAAGTCAGTTTTTGGACTTCCTCTTGTTGATTTTCTACCTTTCCTTCAATTCCCTTTATTGGTTTTGCCATTGTTAATTTAAATTCACTTTCTGTCATTGCCATTATTTCTTTATAGATAGAATCTCCTGAAGTAGCTGCCTCATGTGGGTTGATGTGTTTTGGTTTTTCATGTTGACAGAATTTTTCTGTTGTTTCCTCATCATGTATGTTTTCTTCTTTGTTCACTTCCTCCCCCTAATTTTTCCTGTCACTTCCTCCTTCATTTTAAATTTCTTTGTCTCTGTGCTTAGGTGTTGATATGTCCTTTTTGTATAGGGCCAAAGGAAGAGAAGAATAAAGAGCTAGAAGGTAGAAAAGAAAGAAAAATAAACAGAAGAGGAAAAGGGGGATGAAGGGGGAAAATTGAGAAAAGGAGAGAAGGGCACAAGAGAGAAAGACAGAAAGGAGAGATGGTCGTGTTTGGCAGGGTGCTTTGACCCATACCTACAATTCCCGGACTCTGGGGGGGCCAGACTGCGTAGGTCCTTAGTGGTCAGGAGTGCCTTACCAGCCTGAACAAAAGCAAGACCCCATCTCTGCCAAATGTAGAGAAAAATAAGCAGCAGGTTGCAGGGAGGACCTACCAATACTGTCTTTCCAAAGGCCAAAACTAGAAAGACACCCTAGCAGGGACTCAAGGCTTCCTTGAGTCAGGCCAATGTCATGACACCTCAGCCCAGGCCTCAGAGTTATGCTCTGTCCTGTAAATAGAATACAGAATGAAACAGAATAAAAGAGATGAGAAAAAAAGTAATAAAAATTAGAAAAACAACTAAAAATATGTTAAGAATAAAAAGATAATAAATAATAATTAGTTGTTATCTGAGAAATTTATGTGGTAAAGATTAGAAAAGTAAGAAAATCTCTACAATGAGAGAGAAATAGAAAAGAAAGAATAAAAGGGACAGAAAACCCATAGCAAAAATGGAGTTCATGCTATTGAAGAAGTAAACCTGAGAAAATAAAAATACAACGAAACAAAACAAAAACTAAGAAAAAAATTGAGAAAAAAATATATATTGCAACATATTACCTAGACACCAGCTGGTGCTTCAAAAAGATATGAAGAGAAAAAAAGATATATAATGCAATCAATATATTACCTTGACACCAGGTGGTGCTGTGGTGGTAGGAGAAGCAAAACACATTGATTCTGCTCTATAAGATGGGGGCCAGAAGCCACAATCTAGTTGCTGAGGATACCTGATCTCATCTTCATAATTTAATTGCCCTCATTTGGGCTTGGTTGTTTTGCTAGCATTCAGTCCCCACAGGGTTGGAAGCCTAAAGTTTTCGCCAGACAACTTATAATCCTCAACCTTCCAAAACAGTGCCCCTAGGCCACAAAGCGGCTTCCCCAGGGGTGCAAGAGCTGCCAAATTCTCCCCAAGGATGGCTGCCCAAGCTCATCAGGTGCACTGGAGCCAATCATGTGTTAAGAATCTGCAGGGTTTTCCTCTCAGACAACCCTCCCACAATAACAGCACCCTGTTAGTAGCTAAGGTGATGGGAATTCCACCCCTCCTAGTGATTCAATCTTGGCTGCTGGACACTGGTCAAGTTCACTCACTCACTTAAGCTCTTCCAAGCAGTTCCAACAAGCACCCAAATCCATAAAAATGCTACAGGACAGGACTTCCATGTCTCTAGCCTTCCACCTGACAACTGGCCAAACTCTGTCCGTACCCAGGCACTCACCTTCTGTGCTGATCTTCCACTGTTCTTGACCTCCCTGTTGGCTCCTGGAGTTCTCTATTGCTTCACTGGGGCACCAGAGTGATTTTTCTGGGACAGACACCTCAGCCAAAGTTACCTGGAATCCTCTCTCATCTGTCTTACTGTGAATGGCTGCTGGGGAGATGTCTCTAGTCCATCATCTTGCTCTGCCTCTCTGATTCTGGCCTATTTTTTATTATACCTAGGAATGGAATTGCTATGTCATATGGCCACCATACATTTAACATTTTGGGATTCCATGTAAATTTTCCAAAGCAGCTGCACCATTTTATATTCCTACCAGCAATAGATGACAGGTCTTCTTCACATCCTTGCCAATGCTTGCTATCTACTTAGGTGTGGCTATCCTAGTGGGTAAGATGTCCCTTAACTTTTAAGAGTTCTTTGTATTTCAGAGTATTGGCCTTTTGTCTGTGGTATATGTATGTATGCTGTGAATCTTTTCTCTAAGTCAGTTATCTTTTAACTTGATTCATTTATTTTAATAAATTTTTCACACAAACGCCAATAAAAATTTTATCTTTACCCTTGCAATTTGAGCTGCCACCTTTGTCATATGTTATATGAAGTTTCCATATATATTTCAGTCTAATTCTAATTTTATATTCTATTCTACTGGTCAGTTTGCTTATTTATTCATCATTACCACACTGTTTTAACTGTAGTGACTTACATACTTTAATTATAAAAAATCACATGTATTAATACTTAGTAAAGCAAGTTCCTTCACTTTTTTTTTCAGTGTTCTCTTGGTAATTACTGCATATTTGTGTTTCTATATAAACTTTAGTATAAACCTAACTCTATAAAATGGTTTTTTGCTATTTTTGCTGACATCCATTAAATTTACAAATTAACTTAGGGAGAATTTATAGCTATATAATGTTCGGTCATCTCATCCTAGAACAGGAGATGTATTTCCATTTGTTCAAGTCTGTTTTTGTATCTTTTAGGAGGAGTATTTTAACATTTTTTTCATGTAGCTCTTCCACTTTTTTTTTGGCTAATCTTAATCCTAATACTTAATATTTTTGTTATAATAGTAAATGGAGTTGTCTTTAACATTATGTTTTCTGTTTATTGTTTGTATATATATATAGGCTATTGGTTTTTGTACGTTAATTTTATGTCCTGCCTCTTTATTGAATTTTTTTATTGTTTAAATTAACTTTAGTATTGATTTTCTTTTTTATTGAGACAGAGCCTCAAGCTATCCCCCTGGGTAGAGTGCTACGGCATCACAGCTCACAGCAACCTCAAACTCCTGGGCTCAAGTGAGTTTCCTGCCTCAGCCCCCCAAGTAGCTGGGACGACAGGTGCCCGCCACAGCACCTGGATGTTTTTTGGTTGCAGCCATCAATGTTGTTTTGGCAGGCCAGGGCTGGATTCGAACCCACCACCTCAGGTGTACGTGGCTGGTGCCTTAGCCACTTGTGCCATAGGCGCCGAGCCTAGTATTGATTTTCTATGGGGTTTCCAGATTTATTGTCATCTGTCACATCTGCAGATATAATTTTTCCTATTCTTTACCCATTCTTATGTTTACAGAGTTTGAGTATGCCTTATCTGAAATGTTGGGGACCAAACATTGAACTTTAAATTTTGGATTTTGGAATTTTTTTTTAATCTGAAATATTTTATATACATAATGAGATATCTTGGGAATGAAACCAAAGCCTACACAAAAACTTCATTTATACTTTATATACACCTTATAAACATAGCCTAAAGGTAATTTTATGCAATATTTTTAATAATTTTGTGAGTGAAACGAAGTATGTATACATTGAACCATCAGAAAGCAAAAGTATCACTATCTTAGCCACTCATGTGGACAATCTGCACTTGTTCAAAATCACTATTATTCCTGACTCTGAATTTATATGCTACTTATAAAAAAATATTTTCTTACACTTATTCACATATAAGGACTTACTTATAAAAATATGACATACCATTAACACACTAAAAAAAATAATGCAGTCTGCATGTTACTATCATTAGAAAACCTGCATCCATTGCTAAGTAACAGCAAAAACAAACAAGGAGGCTTCTAGTCCACATCTATGCTGCTGTGTTTTGACTAAAAGGTTATCATAAATGGAGTAAAACTCAAAGAATTTCCACTTAAGACCAGAACCAGACAAGGATATCCACTATACCACTACTATTCAACATAATGCTGGAAATCCTAGCCAATGCAATCAGACAAGGATATCAGTGGAATCCAAAAGGAAACAGAGGAGGTCAAACTTCCTTCCACTCTTTGCTGATGATATGTTCTTACATTTACAAAACCCCAGGGACTTAGTGACGAGACTCTTGGAAGTGATCAAGAAAGATAGTAGTATCTTGGAATATAAAATCAATGCCCATAAATCAGCAGCCTTTATATACACCACCAGCACCTGAGTGAGAATCAAATCAAAGACACAATTCCCTTCATATTAGTTTTAAAGAAAATGAAATACCTGAGAATGTATCTTAAAAAGGATGTGAAAGATATCTACAGAAAGAACTATGAAACCCTGAGAAAGAAAATTGCAGATGTTAGCAAATGGAAGAACATGACATGCTTGTGACTGGGAGGAATTCACATTGTTAAAATGTCCATACTACCCAAAAAGATTTACAGATTTAATGCAATCCCCATTAACACATCAACATCATACTTTGAAGAACTGGAAAAAATAGTTATTTGTTTTGTATGAAACCAGAAAATAACCCAAATTGCCAATGCAATTCTAATAAATAAAAACAAATCTGGATGCATCATTTTACCAGATTTCAGATTATACTACAAGTCTATAGTGATCAAAACAGAATGGTAAGGGCACAATAATAGAAACATAGATCTATTGAACATAACAGAAAACCTAGATATGAAACCAGCCACATATTGCCCTCTGATCTTTGATAACCAAACAAAAAGCATACACTGTGGGGGGGGGGGAGAATCTTTATTTAATAAATGGTGCTAGGAGAACTGACTAGCCACATGTAAAAGGCTGAAACTGGACCCACATCTTTCATCACTTACAAAAACTGAGTCATGATAGATAAAAAGAAATTAAATCTAACACATGAAACAATAAAAACTCTAAAAGAAAGGGTGGGAAAACCTCTTGAAAATATTGGCCTGGGGAAAGATTTTTATGAAGAAGACCCCTAGGCAATTGCACCCAAAATAAAAATAAACAAGTGGGACCTGATAAAGCTAAAAACTTCTGCACCTCTAAGGACACAACAATTAAAACAAATAGACAACCTTCAGAATGGGTGAAGATATTCACATTCAATCTGACAAAGGGCTAATAAAAAGAATCTACAGAGAACTCAAACTAATTAACAAGAAAACAGCAAATAATCCCATTTATCAAAACAGCAAATAATCCCATTTATCACTGGGCAAGAAACACAAATAGAACCTTTTCCCAAGAAGACAGACAAACGGCCAACAAACTCATGAAAAAATACTTATAATTCCTAATAATCAGAGAAATGCATATCAAAAATCACCTTGAGATATCACCTAACCCAGTGAGAATAGCCCAGATCACAAAATCCCAAAGCTGCATATGCTGGTGTGGATACAGAGATATGGAAAGGCTTATGCACTATTGGTAGGATTGCAAAATAGCAGTCTTCATGGAAAGAAGTATGGGAAATCCTCAAAGAACTAAGAGTAGTAGACCTTCCATTTGATCCCACAATCCAATGATCCCATTAGTATGTATCTACCAAGAAAAAGAAAAAAAAATCATTTTACCATAAGGACATTTGCACTAGAATGTTTATTGCACCTCAATTCACAAGTGCCAAGGTGTGGAACTAACCCAAGTGCCCATCAATTCACAAATGGATAAATAAACTATGATATGTATGTAATATATATGTGTGTATATGTATATATATATGAATATTACTCAGCCATAAAGAAAAATGGAAACTTTACATCTTTTACATTTACCTGGATAGATATGGAGAACATCTTCCTAAGTAAAGTATCGCAAGAATGGAAAACCAGCCATCAAATGTATTCAATAGTAACATGAAACTAGTTGGTGAACAAATATATACCCACATGAGAGGAAAACACAATGAAATTTAAGAAGGGGAGTGGGGAGGAAGGAGGGAGTTAGTGGAAGGAAGGAGAGGAGATTGGTGTGTTCTCACCTAAAGAGCACAAGGTTGGGGGTATATGGTGTAGCTCCTGGTACAGGGCTCAACTGCAACTTGGACTTTATCTAATAAATGCAAACAATGTAACCTAATCATCAGTGTCCTTATATATTAATCTGAAATTAAAAAATTAAAATGAAATTAAATAAAATAGAAAAAATAGAAAGTTACTCTACACTGTCTTTTCTAGGTGAGAATAAATATCAGAAGTACTTGAGGGACCAGGAAGGGGGTCCTCTAGGTATGAGGAGGCATTCTGTGGAACAGTTTTTTAAATTTTTTCCTCCAGAGACATCTGCTTTGTTAACAACTGTTTTGTCTTAGAAGTCTCCTTTTGATTTTATAAACTAATGTGACTTCTAGTTTTGTTATGAAAACACGTTGCTCCTCTAGTCCCTCAATGAGCCCATACCACATTTTC
Source organism: Galago senegalensis (assembly GCA_963575145.1). Lineage (NCBI taxonomy): Eukaryota > Metazoa > Chordata > Mammalia > Primates > Galagidae > Galago > Galago senegalensis. The sequence goes on from CAUYTI010007927.1 coordinate 15,902, forward strand.
AGAATGCCCCCTATAGGCACTTTTTCTGCAGTATTAAAAGTGTCATCTTCATCATCATTGTTATCACAATCACCTTGATTCAGAACCATTTCAGCTATTTCACCATTGATAAGTGAATAAACAAGCCTCCTTATCAACACTGAAAACTAGTCAATAGTCACTTCTTCCTCCTGATTGACAAATTCTGAAGGTATATTTTTTTGCATATGTAAGGAGATCAGACATCATCTTTTTTTCTCACTTGACATATGGACTCCTTCAAAGTCATCACCTTGTTCATCATCATCTCTGAACACAGTTACAGAGGTTGTGCCAGGAATGCACCATTGTGTCTTTAGTCATTGTGTTTAAGCATTGACAACAGCATATATGCCATTCTTTATGCTAAATGCCTTACAGCCATGCCCACACTACTAGCATACTGTTTGAAAAGTTTTTTGTTTCCTGCTCTTTTTAGAGAGAGGGTCTTATTCTGTTGCCCAGGCTGGAGGACAATGGCATGATCCTAGCTCACTATAACCTCAAACTCATGGGCTCAAGCAATCCTCCCACCACAGCCTCCTGAGCAGCTAGGACTACAGGTGCACAACATCATACCTTGTCTATTTTTAATTTTGTTTGTAAAGACAAGGATCTCACTCTGTTGCCCAGGCTGGTCCTCCAACTCCTACACTCAAGTGATCCTCCCAGAATGCTAGGATTACAGGTGCGAGCCACTGTGCCTAGTCAAGGAAGTGTTTTTATATTTACTCTTCACTGATTTAAGGATATCCTGGTCACATGGTTCAATAAATGAAGTCACATTTGGTGAAAGTACATAATTAATAAAGTCACACTTAGGAAAAAGAATGTGGATGAGCAGATCGATTGTCAAGAAATAAAATCTTACAGAGGTGGGCAGCATCTGTGGCTCTGTGGGTAAGACATTGGCCCTATATACCGAGGGTGGCGGGTTCAAATCTGGCCCTGTCCAAACTGCAACAAAAAAATAGCCAGGCATTGTAGTGGGTGCCTGTAGTCCCAGCTACTCAGGAGCTGAGGCAAGAGAATCACCTAAGCCCAAGAAGTTGGAGGTTGCTATGAGCTGCGATGCCATGGCACTCTACTGAGGGTTAATAAGTGAAACTCTGTCTCAAAAAAAAAAAAAAATCTTACAGTGGTCATTCAGGTTAGTTTTCCTGCAGGGAGCATGAGTGCTGGTAAGAATATTTGTGAAAACAATCAGAAAAGATGTTCCTGGTGATCCATGTCTTTTTGTAAGCATAGTAACAGACTGATGAGAGATTCACTCCTTGAAAGTAGCATGCCTTTGTCTATCACAGCAAGTTTACCCTATGTGTGCCTGCTGCATTAGCACATCCCAGCACATGATTGAGATCTTCACTTTTAGCTTTATCAAGAGTTTTCCTAGTTTTAATTAATTTCTGTTTACAGTTTTAGCATAAAACTCAGAAGTTTATCCTTCTGTTTCTTCAGGTCATACTTGATCATTACAATACCATTCCCTTCTTAAAATGTTTTACACTTACACTACTATACAATTTCTTTCTTCTTTCTTTCTTTCTTTTTTTCTTTTCTCTTTTCTTCGAGACAAAGTCTCCCAGTAGAGTGCCATGGCACCATAGTTCACAGCAACTTCAAACTCTCAGGCTCAAGTGATTGATTCTCTCATGTCAGCCTCCCAAGGAGCTGGCAATACAGGTGCCTGCCACAATGCCTGGCTAATTTTATAGACAAGGTCTCACTCCAGCTCAGGTTGGTCTCGAACTTGTGAGTTCAGGCAATCCACCCGCCTCCGCCTCTCAGAGTGTAAGCCACTTGCTAGCTACTATACAATTTCTTCAGTAGCTTGACTTTCTGTGCTGTAGATAAACACAAATGCTTCCTCTTTTTCCTATCACTGTTACCCATAGGGGTGTCTCTTTGACCTTTTTAATAATATCTTTACAAAACAGAGAAAACAATAAGCAGAAAAACACAATGAGGTCCTGAGGGACATTGCGGGAATTTAGCATTGCTGCTTCTTGCTGCACAAGTGTTTTTATTACATTTTTTGGGCCTGGTTGTGTGGGAGAAACTGGGAATGCATGGAAAGGCTGTATCACCAGGTGAGGGAGGCCAGGAGAGTCTTTTTCCCTTGAGTATGCTGAATAAACTATGTGTTGAGTGCCAGCATTTTGATTGCAATCCATCACATGAGGTCAAGTGGGAAATTTTCCATTTGTGGTATCATGTCAGTGCTGAAAAATATTATATGATATTTTAATCTTTTCCAGTGGAAACATATTTATTACATATTTTTTTTAAAAAAACAACATGGACAAAAGAATAGTGCCCTAATAAGAAACACATATATGGGCATGCATGCACAAAGAGGTAGCTTCTAATTGATAGATGCCTACTAAATGATGCTTCTGGCTCAAGTCAGTCTCCTTTGATATAAATTAGCATGTCAAGATACAATTCAAGTCAGTCAATTCTATTAAAAATTAAATTTGTACCTGAAGTACATTTTGGAAATTATACATCATAATTAGATGAAAAAAATTCAATATGCATGCCATCCTCCTTTCCCCCAACTATTTGAAAAACTTTTCTGGGAGCTTATGCAAAGACCTCTTCCAGAACCCTGGTAGAGCCTCTTAGTTGTATCAGGTGTGCTCAATAGTTGATGACTGATTTTTTTGTTTGTTTGTTTGAGAATTTCATTTTGTTGCCCTTAGTAAAGTGCCATGGCATCATAGCTCATGGCAACCTTAAACACTTGGCCTTAAGCAATCTTTTTGCCACAGCCTCCCAAGTAGCTGGGACTATAGGCACCTACCACAATGCCTGGCTACTTTTTAGAGATGGCATCTTGCTCTAGCTCAGTCTAGTCTTGAGCTCCTGAGCTTAGGCAATCTACCCACCTCGTCCTCCCAAAGTGTTAAAAGGCATGAGCCACTGCGCCCAGCCCACGATTTTTATTTTGATGTAATCATAACCCCTTATGTTTTCATGGTGCTTTTCAGGCATTCAGAGCATTTCTAGACACTTCTTATTTGACCCTCACAACACCTAGGTCAGGTAGAGTTGGCAGGGTATGTGCATTTTTACAGCTAAAGAAAAAATTCTCAGAGATAAAGTGACTTTGCTCAGACTATATGGCCTCATATGGGGCTGGGGCTAGGACGAGGCACCAAGTCCTCTGTTCTTTGCTTTATGCCATTGTGTTCACCAGAGCCTGGACTTCTCCTGAGGCAAGTATTAATGTATGTCTCATTGCAGTGTTTGATAAATGATAATGTTAATGGCAGAGATATTATGTAGTAAAAAGCAATTGAGAGATTCCATTTCTAAATGCTCATCAGGCTTAAGAGGGTAATTATATAAAGAATTTAGGAAATCCAGCTACTTTCAAAGACTTGCTATAAGGGCAGATATAACCACTGATGTTAAACAAAGTACACTATAAAGCTCAGCATTTCTATTTAACTAAAAGCAAGAACTTTTAGATATTCCAGCTCCCAATCATGCAACAAATATTTGTTCTTCTCATCACTGAGAATAGAGCAGTACTCAAAACAGTTCCTGCCCTCAGGGAGCTCACACTCTGGTGGAGGGGGACAGAGCACAAACAAATGAATATACACAGTAACAATGTTGCATAGGATGGAGAAGTAGGAAATGGGGCAGAGAGGCAGCTTTGTCAGGGAAGGCCTATCTGATTAGGAGACACCTGAGCAAGGACTTAAAAAAATCTAGGCAGTGAACCATATTGGGGAAACATGGCTCCTGCAGACCAAAAAGCAGATACAAAGGCCCTGGGGCAGGAAAGAAAATCTGTCATTCTTAAAAGTGTAGAACGGTGGTTCTCAACCTATGGGTCGTGACCCCTTTGAGGGTCTCCCTACAAGGATAACTTATAATTAAATAATTAAATTAATAATTTCGGATCTAGTTTCTTCTGCACATAAACCTGCACACTGTAAGTGGTTCATTGGTACAGCATCTTCATGCTAGTGGCTAATCTTATAGACAAAGAAGAAACTGATAGAAACACAAGAATATGAAGAATGACACAATCCAGAGTCAAAGTTTATAATGAGCTGAAGCCATTTTTCTCATTGGAGCAGGATTTGCTGAGCTTGAGGAACAAAAACATAACACTGAGGGGATGACAAAGGTTTACAGGGCAGTTAGTGAGAGCATCAGCTGCTACAAGGCATTCATTATGAGCACAAGAAAAAGAGCCGAGCAGACACCCCTAGATACCTTTTAAAGCAACTGACTTCAGTGATGAGTTCCCCTCTTCCAGCAACAGACTCTAAACCTGGTCCTCCAGCACCATCTCCATCTTCTCCAGCACAATCTCCATCACCATCTCTGATTCATAGTAGCCTGCCTCTTGTGTCAAATATGCCCCTTCCAACAAGCAAGACACTGATGCAACATTAGGTGACTGTCAACCTTTAATATTATTTTTGAAATTTCTCTGATCTCCTATGTAAACATTTTATATGACATTGTTTTT
>CAUYTI010007928.1:0-10611 GCA_963575145.1 Galago senegalensis
TCTTGCCTCAATGTGTCAAAATCTTTGGTCATTTTATCTTTGAAATCGTTGAATTCTTGAGACATCTTTTGAATAATTCCTTGAAATTCTGATTCCCTCCTTTCCTCCATTCTGTTAATCTTATTTGCTATCCAGACTCTGAACTCAATTTCTGACATCTTATCCATCTGTTTATTATGGGATCTTCAGTTGCATCTGCCATATCATTCTGGGGGGAGGGGGGTTGATCTACTCAGGTTATTCATGTTACTGGAGTTTTTCTGCTGATTCTGCCCCATGCTTAATTTACATCATTTGGCTAGATGAGCAGATAAGGAGAAGTTGGGTTGGGGGCTCCAGCAGTAGTATAATTAGCCCTTTTCCCAAAGGCTGGGACTGGTGTCTGTACCTTTTCTCCCAGAGCTTTGCCAAGGACCCATACAGTGCTATGGTCTGAGAAACTGGGGCCTCCATGGTTTGGTGGGGCTAAGTTGCTCTGTCTTGTTTTCAGCTGGTCTCTGTTCTACTCTAGTAAATCAGTTACTCTGAGTTGAAGTCTCAGCTGTGGAGAAATACCAGCAATTAATTCACCCTGCTCCCCACAGGCAACAATTAGAAAAGGAAAATCACACCTTCCCACAACCACACACTCAGAGTACCACTTTGGGTAGTCCTCAGGTGATTGGCACAGTTCAAGAGGTCCAAATCAATTGGCCCAGTTATCACTGGTCTCAGGTGGGGGAGTTCAAAAGGTCTCTGACAACTAGATAGCAGAGGTATGGCTGGCTCCAGTGCCCCATGAAGTCAGAAGGACCAACCCAGCAAATGAATTAGTCTGGGAAGGTTGATGCCTCCTTCCCCACCTTGCACCTCTGTCACACCCAGTCACTGGCAACCCCACAGGGCTGTGACCCAGTTCCCCCCAATGAGCAGATGCCCCAGGGGTTTATGCCTGCCTGAGTCAGAGGAAGAGCTATGTCTCCTCAGCCAGGTTTATGTTCTCAGCCACTATTCAGCAGGGGGAGGTGAGGCCTGACAACCTCAGGTGCTTAATGGAGGCTGGGGAAGTTCACTCAGTTCCAGCCCCACCCCTGATTGATGCTGCTGGCAGAACAGCACAACTTCACAGAATTTGTTCTGTCCCACTATCAGATGCTGCTTGAGGTGACAAAAACCACAAGTAAGTTCCAGGCACTGGCAAGCAATTAGAGCTCACCCTGAGCTGTCAGTTCCAGCCTCTGCCTGCCCACCTTTGTCTGAGCTATGATACCCTGAGGGGCCAGGTGTGTCTTAGCCTGAGTAAAGCAGCCCTCTGGCTCAGCCCCACCCTGGGAGTAAAGCAGTCCTCTGGGTCAGCCCCACCCTGGGAGTGTACCAGCTCTGTGCACACATATTCTAGTCCTTGTGCTCCTTTTACTCATTTCCCAGATCCGTCCACCAGTGGCTGCCACCAGAGAAGGTGCCTGGCTTCCTCTGGTTACCCAGAGAGGCAGGGTGTGTCTGTCCAGGACAGCCTCAGGGGTGTGAGCCTTATTGTTCCCACTGCTGCTGCTTTTCTGTGCCTGGGGACACCACTACCACTCCTGTATGGCTCCATCTCAGCTAACTGACCTCTCCTTACTCCCGTGCCACAGACTCAGCACAGCCAAGCAAGGGCCCTTCCCCTGTCCATACCTCTCAAGAACATGCCCAAGAATCTGGACTCCATAGGGGACAGGCTTCCAGACCTTGGGCTGAGAGTGGAGGGGAGTGCTGGGAATTCAGAGTTGCAGGTACAGAATATATACAGTTTTATACAGTTTTATGCCATAGCACCCTAGTACAGGTAGAAGGTCCAGTTTGGGGAGGGTCTCTCCCGTGGGATGGAATGGGAAGACATTTGAACTCTGTTTGCTTGTTTGTATGAAGTTTATTGCAAGCCCTTCTCATGGGGGAGGGGACTTCTTTCCACTTGGCAATGGATTTAGTACCTTTGTTTGTATCTTTGGGGTCGTAGCTTTCCTCAGCAGGGTTGATGTCCATTCTTCAACCTTCTCTCTTGGCTCTGCTTCAAACCATCGGCTTACTTGCTAAACTTCTGTCTTTTAACTCTCCTTCTGGATGGGAACCTCTGTGGAAAACTGGCTGCAGTCTGCCATCTTACCTTATGAGTTTTTAATAACATTTTCTTTTCTTTGGTTTATTTTGTTATAAGGATACAGTACATAATATAACATATATAACATACAAAACACATATTAATAAACTGTTTATGCTATAGGCAAGATTTGGAGTTAACAATAGGTATTATGAGTTTATTTGGGAGGCAGTCAAAATTTACAAATAGATTTTTAACTACATGGAGGGGGTCTTTGCAATAGCCCTTGCATTGTTCAAGGTAAGTTTTGTTGTTTTTGTTGACTCTGGAGGTTTTTTGCTCTTCCTCTTCTAGTTCCTTAAGTTGTAACCTTAAAATTGCTGTCTTGGGATCTGTTTTTTTAGGTAGGTATTTAGTAGGTATTTAAGGCTTTCAACTTTCCCCTTAAGATTGCTATATCATATTCCATAGATTTTGAAAGCTATTATCATCTTCATTATTCAGTTCAAAGAATCCTTTGATATCCATCTTGATTTCTTCATTGATACAAGAATATCTATCAGTAGGTAATTTTCATAACTTTGTGTTGTTTTGTGTATTTCTCTTAGAATTGATTTTTAATTTTTTTCTATTGTGGTCTGAGAAACTAAATAATATAATTTGTATTTTTTTAATTTGATGAGATTTATTTTATGGTCTAAGATATGATCAAATTTAGAAAATGTCTCATGTACCGATGAGAAGAATATAATTCACTAGTTTGGGGGTAGAATGTTTTGCAAATGTATGTTAGGTCTATCATTATTTTTAGTCCTGTTTAAGATCCATGCTTCTTTATTCATTTGCTGGTTTGATGATCTATCCAGTTCTGTGAATAGAGTGTTAGAGTTCCCATAATTAAGATGCTATAGTTTATTTTTTTGTTTTTATTTACTAGTTTAGTTTATGAATCTGTGTGCTCCACATATATTTAGCATTACCATGTCTTTTTGTTGAACTGCTCTTTTTACCAGTATGTAATGACCATTTTAATCTTCTCTATGCTATTGCTTATTTAAAGTCTATTTTATCTGAGAATGGCTACATCTGCTCACTTTTTATTTCCATTTGCATGAAATATTTATCCTATAACTTTACCTTGAGTCTGTGTGAGTCCCTGTGGTTTATATGTGTCTCTTGGAGACAGTAATATTTAGGCTGTGTTTTTTTATCCATTCAGATGTCTGTGTCTTTTTCTTTTTAAGACCATACTGATGAGTTTTTATTTATTCAAAGGTTCATTTATAGGTGCAAAAGGGAGCCACAAGATAATGTTTAAAAAAAAAAAAAAGTAAACATCTGCTAACCCAGTGCTCCATTTAAAGGAAACCACCTAAGACAGAAAGAGAAATGAGAAAAACACAAAGAACCAGTCATTCATAGCTAAATTTTTAGCTCTGTAGGACACCTCCTCTCCAGAAAATCACTAGACACCTTTGGAGAGTAAGAAACTGTTTTTGAAGCAACAGAGGTGGAGGTATTATCAAGAGTCAGAAGACTCAATGAGGCACTTAGAGATGAGGATCTTGCAGAGAGAATACCCCAGCTGTGTGGAACTGGAACTCATCCTCCACTGAGAGGGCCATAACTCTAGGGCAAGTTATCTGATATCCTCAAACAACTTCTTTCAGGTTCTGTCTGGTTGGGCCTTCTTTATTCCAACAGAAAAAAACAATAAAGACAATTAAATTCCTACAGTCAAATTCTCTCTTCTTTTGTTTAACCTTTTCACAGAGGATATTACAGTTCTGAGCTGCCAGGAAATAGGATCTTAAATACTTTTAGAATGTGAGAGGCATAAAATAGCAATCTCAAATTTCCTTTCATCTTACAGCACTGATTTGTTTTCAGTCTGATTTCTCCTTCACTTCCTCCTCCCCTCCACCCATGCCCTCTCATTCCCTGATATAGGCATCAAATAGCTCTAGCCTATAATCTCTACTGGAATTTCCCAGCAAAAAAGACATGGGTCTTTGTCATAATGAAGTTCCCACTGTACCACCAGTTTTATCAAGGAGTATTCACTCTTCACTGGTAGTTTACTCTGGTAGCTGCAGTCTTATCTTTTTTGGGTGGGGCAGTTGATTCCACTCTTACAACCATCAGGCTCAGGAATAGGAAAGAAAACTGGGACCCCCAGCGCAATGCCATGCAGAAAGGTTTGTCTTTTTTTTTTTTTTTTTTGCAGTTTTTGGCCAGGGCTGGGTTTGAACCCGCCACCTCCAGCATATGGGGCTGGCACCCTACTCCTTTGAGCCACAGGCACTGCCTTAGGCTTTGCTACTTTTAGATTGAATATTGCTGGTGAGGACTCTATAAGACTGTCCTTTGTTCAGTTTGCAGGACAGCTTGGAGCATAGGCTCATATTCACTTCTTTTATAATTCCAATCATAGAATCACAGTTCTCGAACTGCACAGGCTTGACTGGATGGTAGTGCCTGGAGCAGAAATACAATGTCCAGGAAATGCATCTTGGATAAAGAGGTTCCAAGCTGTAGGAAGGAAGAGGCAGCTGGCTATGTATTAGGCCTAGACAAGCGGTTCTCAACCTGTGGGTCATGACCCCTTTGGATTGTATTAAAGGTTCGTGGCATTAGGAAAGTTAAGAATCACTGTCCTAGACTAAGGTAGAAAAATACTAGTTAACTCCTGGCAAATTTCTAGGCCGCAAGCCCTCAACAAAATGGAGTAAGTCTGGTTCACTCCCAAGATAGATGGGAAAGCATTCACTGACTTCTTGCTTAAAAAACTCCCCTGAGAAATGGATCGGGTAATACCAACTGTCCCTGGACTGACCTTTAAGAAATATCAGATGGGGAAAGTACTAAATCAAAGATATATGACTGACTAACCGCAAAATTCTGCTTCTGTACAATGCTTGCTAACCTACCTGAATGCACCTGGGCAGCCTGTGTGCCAAGCAGGATACAGATCAAGCCTTAAAAACCTGACCCTTTAGGCACTCAGGGATGCTCTCAGAAACCCTATGTTGGGACACTGAGGCAGTCACCGGCTGGTTCTTCAATAAAAGGACTCCTCTTGAAATTTGACTTGTCTGGCAGTATGATCTTTGAGAGACTCCTGGGCGTAACATATGGTCACAAGATAAACCTATGGGGGAAGACCCCAGGAAAAGCCCAGACAGGTGACCTGTAATCAGATATAGTTGCTGATGGCCTATACATGCCCTGCCCACAGCTCAGAGGTATAGCCTATGTCTTTAGATATGGGCCATTCAAAGAGTTCACATTGAATGTTGGTATTGACATGTGTGATACTATTCTGGTCATCATGTTGGATGACATGTGTGATACTATTCTGGTCATCATGTTGGATAATACAAAATATTATTTTGTTTTCCTTCCTATGCTGTTATTTTATAAGAGCTGTGAGCTTTAACTTTCAGGTATTTTTACACTGGTTGTTAGGTGCTTTTCCATGTATAATACACTTTGGACATTTCCCAAAAAACAGATGTAACTGTGACAAATTTCGTTAGTGTTAGCTTGTCTGGAAAAGCCTTTATTTCTCCATCTTTTATGAAACTTTACAGGGTATAAATTCTCTTGCAGTTCTGCTTAAGAAGACTAAAAATGGGGCCTTAGTACCTTCTGGCTTGTAATATCTTGGCTGACACCTGCATGAGCCATGGGACCTTGGCCAATGCCTGCATGGGTTTCAAGACCTTGCTGAGCTCATCTGAGGGATGTGGGAACTTTGCAGGCATCCAGGAAGATGAAATACTTTGGTGGGTAACTCTACAGCTCAAAGTACCTTGGCAGGAACCTGGGCAAGCCTTTGTGGCCTTTCAAGACCACATCTGGTGTCCAAGTTATTCACAGGACATTCACAAATTCCTGAGTAAATTGCTAGCCTACAGTCAGAGGCAGAGTGTGTCACAGGACCTCTTTGGTGCCAGCCCTCTTTGCAAGACCTTTATAAGCATCCATGGAAATGGTCAGGGGGCTTTGGCTGGTGCCTAGAGAGGTCACAGGACTGTGTCAAGTTGTGGGATGTCTATAGGCGAAAAGCATATATGTCTTTGCCTCTGCCATTTCTGAGAGTGAGCATGTACAAATCTTGCCTGGCACAATTCTGAGGCAGAACTCCATTTGGCTTAGCACCAAGGAGGCAAAATTCCTGTGCTCAGGCCAAGAAGCTGGGGCATGAAGGAGCGTCCCTGGCATGTCACCAGGATCTCCAAATTGAGGTATTGCAAGGTTAAGCTATTGCCTCCAGATGGCTTGAGGCTGCAAAGAGTAGGAGAACAATCAGCCTTTTTTCCCCTTAGCAGTCTCCATATCTATCAAAAAGTAGGCTAGGGAGTTAACAGTCTGCTTCTTCATGGCTACTATTTTGGAGGTTTGTTTTTTTTTTTTTTTTTGGCTGGGGCTGGGTTTGAACCCACCACCTCCAGCATATGGGGCTGGCGCCCTACTCCTTGAGCCACAGGCACCGCCCCATGGCTACTATTTTGAGTATAATAGATAACTTAGAAGAATGTGTCTCACTAAAAAAGTTAGTCTGTTTTTTACAATAACTTAGTGAGGTAGTTGGTATGAATATTCATTAACAGCATGTACATGCAGCATCAACTATTTAAGCTGGCAAGAAATAAAGAAATTTGCTATTTGCCATCAAATGAGTGGTAGCCCTCTTTATGCTATACAATTCCAATGCAAGTCTACACCTGTGTCACAGACCACTCATAAGAAGCTTCACACAACAGGTGTCTTTTGGGGCTACTGTGCCTGGGAAAGGCCTGGGAATTTTGTTATACTTTCCTCGGGAGTTGCTGTGGCTGAGACTCTCTCTCTACCCAAGTTGGCCTGTGGCAGCTGATTGGTGATACTTAGGTGTTATTGGTAGCACTATTTATTTGGTGAGATTGTGGCAACAGATGCTGAGGGCCAGTGGATGCCTGTTCTGCCTGGATCATTGGGGAGGAGGCTGGTGGGCAGAGGTGGCAAGTGTGTAGCACTCAATCACAGTGCACATGGAGTGCCAGACTCCCTGCTCACTCCTTGGCCTAGTAGGTACTAATGGAGAGTTGACCACAGTGGAGCTGAGACCTCTGTAGAGTGGGCATTCTGGGGCTGAGTATAGGGTAGTGTCTGTTACAATGACATGAGAAGTCTGTAAGACCCCACTGTATCTGCTCTCGTGCAATGTTGCTGCACAGTCTGCAAGCAGTTCCTTGATCAGTCCTGAGGCCTGCTGTGCTGGAAGAGCCCCCTCATATGCTCTCCACTGGGGGAGTGTGGAGCCCCAGGATCTCTTTTCTAAGAGATGCCCACGGTGGATGCTTTGCTCAGGTACCTTCTAATCTTGTTGAGCTAATTAATCACCCTGCTGCTCTCTCTACCACATCAGTTGTCTCCAATTGCTTCTTTGATGATTCACAAGGCTTGCTCCTCTAAGGTCAATCCTTGGATGAACCCTTACCCACAGCTATTGATCCTCTCCTTGAGAGTTGCAAATACAGGCTGCTTTAGTCTGTCATTTTGGCCCACATTCTGCACATTCCTTTTTTCCATTCCCACTTACAATGACATATATCCTCAAATCACCTCTATCACATAATGTCCCAAAGTCAAATCAATAATAGATTTGAATAAGTGGGTTGTTTTGTTCTATGAAAAATTATTTTCCAACAATTTTGCTACAATACAATGATAATGACTGCAAAGTGTCAGCCTCCCAAATGCTTGGTTTTTCTATTCAGTCTATTGCTTGCTTCTTACACACCATAAGTGGAGCTAATAGGGACCATGGGTTGAGACCAAACATTAGCAAGAAGAGACCTGAAGTGTCAAGTTTCTCCTCTGTGTTCCTACCACAGCCTCCCTTATTAGCAAAGAAAATGGAGATTTTTCCCTACCTGGAGGATAAGAAGAAAACAAACATGGGTATAGAGAAGGTCAGTTGCAGTGTGCGCCAGTCTTGAATGACAAAAGCCAGTCCTCCCAGCACCATCTGCCCAATACTTTGGGCACTGAATAGCAGCATTACAACTGTAGATCGTGACTGGGAATTTGTCCACTCTAACACTGAAAGAAAACATATATGGCAATAGTAATTTCAGACAAAGGGAAATTCAAGATCAATTCAAGGCATGAAGATAATAAACTCAAATTATTGACTTACCCAGAGGAAAGACATTTCCCAAAGTAGCAACCACACATAATCCTGCCAAGAAGCGTAGCAAGCAGTAAATGAGAAAGTTGGGGGCAAAGGCTACACAGATGTCAGAGATGGCCAGCTGCAGGAGACACCATCTGCATATGATCTTCCGTCCAAATCTAGGAAATATTAACCACATAAGATTATTTAGGGACAATAATAACATGTGGATAAGTTGACACAGAGGGCATATCTTGTAATTTAGAGTTGTTTTTTTGGGGGGGGGTGGTTTTTTCGAGACAGAGTCTCCCTATGCCACCCTTGGTAGAGTGTTGTGGTGTCACACCTCACAGCAACCTCAAACTCTTGGACTTAAGCAATTCTCTTGCCTCAGCCTCTCAAGTAGTTGGGCTATTTTTTTTTGGGGGGGGGTTGCAGTTGTCATTGTTGTTTAGCAGGCCTGGGCTGGGCTCAAAACCCCCAGCCTCTGTGTATATGGCCAACACCCTACTCACGGATGCCAAGCCACTAGAATATTTTTTTAATCACAAAGAGATACTGAATTTTAATCACTGCTTTTGGGGGGTCTATATGATAAATGCTTGAGGTAATGGATGTCCCAACCACCATGACTTCATTATTATACACTATGTGCCTGTATCAAAACATCACATATCTCATGAAAATGTATCACTATTATGTATGTCTAATAATTAAACATAAAAAATTAAAAGAAAGAAAATAAATGCTTTGAGTCATACAGGATATAAGTAACTGTGATAAACTCTAAGGACAAAATTTCTAACTAAGATTACCAGATAGCGTTGAGCATCCAAGGTGCCCTCAGTATCCTCCTGCGAGATACGCCCAAGTAATAGCCAGGTCGATGGCAGCCTCCAGAAAAAATTCTTTTTTTTTTTTTTTGGTTAGGAATATTATTTTTATTTTTAAATGTAAACAGAAATATATAAAATATAGGAAATGCATGTTTTTTAAATATATAAACTATAATGTAATACATATCAATGCACAAGCCTGAAACTTGAGAAAAGAACAATTATTACAAGGAGACAGTCTTCTTTTCAAATATCCAAGGCAATTTTTAAGGACTGCATGGTTCGGTGCCTATAGAAGCTCCAAATTATTTGGCTTTTAAGTTTCAACAGGAGGATTTTCAATCTTAAATTTATCAACAACTCCTTTCCCATTCATTTGCTCTAGGAAGTGTTAAAAAAACAGCATCTTAAGTTTAAAACTCTATTCTCCTAAAAACCTTAGAAAACCAAAAAGGAGACGATCAGAGCTAAAGTACTACTAACACTGGTACCCTCAAGCCTATGGGCTACTAACAACTGCTTGTAGTTAACTCCAGGAAAATTGAGGTGAATAATATTATTACATTCATACCAACAGACCTGTAATCAACAGGTTAAAAAATTCTACATTAATAAAGAATCAGCTATCAGTCTGTGGTCTCAAATGGTTTGTTTAGCTCTTCCTAGGTTGCCACAGCTCAGATTCACAAGCAGAAATTACATTTACATAACTCAAGTTTGCAAATAGCTCTCCTATTGATATTTAAACAATATTGATATTTACTCTCCTTGATAGTTAAACAAGGCCTAACAATCCAAGTTTTAAAGTATTAAAGGCAATTAAACAGTGATACTCTAGTTCCAAAAAAGGTTTTTGAAAAGAAAGGCAGGTGGATCCCTTGAGCTCATGAGTTCAAGACCAGTCTGAGCAAAAGCAAGACTGCCTCTCTACTAAAAATAGAAAAACTGAGGCAAGAGGATCTCTCAAGCCCAAGAATTGAAGGTTGCTATAAGCTATGTCTCCAGGGCACTCTACCCAGGGCGACAGCTTGAGACTCTGTCTCAAACAAACAAACAAACAAACAAAAAAATAGTGAGAAAACTGCAGAAAAGGTATAGGAGTGACTTGGTTTAAAAACTGAGCATATTTATTTTGCTCTAATTCAGCTAAAGACACTTCAAAAATTCAGCATTGCACAAGGTGTTTTTTTTTAATGCTATAAAATTAGTTTCTAGTGAATATTTTCATTTGCAGAAAACACCGCACAATTTAAATCTACAACACTTTGAAAAATATATTCATCTATATCAATTCTTAAGTCCCTCATTGGATGATACCATTACTTTACACAATTCACCATTACTTTTAAAATAGGAAAGACTGGACAAAAGGGTCAATATCACAGCCCAATGTGCTTGACATTTTGGGGACTTACACATTTGACACCATCCAATAGCTGAATAAAATGCCATTTTTGATTTTTCTATGTTGTTTTTGCTTAAATAACATCAACAGATAAGCAGACATGACTCAAAAAAAATCACTTTAATTTGTCATCATTAAAAAGAACTAATGA
>CAUYTI010007932.1:0-10427 GCA_963575145.1 Galago senegalensis
TAAATTCTTAGGCCACAATTAGGTTATAGCTTTCATATGAAAGCTATAAACTAGTTTCATAGTAGGGCTGTGTACATTGGATATTTTTTCTTCCATTCTTGTGATACTTTGCTAAGAAGAACATTTTCCAAAATAAAAAAAAAAAGAACATTTTCCAGCTCCATCCATGTAAACATGAAAGAGGTAAAGTCTCCATCTTTTTTTAGAGCTGCGTAGTATTGAAACACACCTTTTATTTATTTATTTATTCATTTATTTATTTGAGACAGAGCTTCAAGCTGTCCCCCTGGGTGGAGTGCTGTGGCATCACAGCTCACAGCAACCTCCAACTCCTCTCCTGGGCTCAAGCAAGTCTCCTGCCTCCACCTCCCAAGTAGGTGGGACTACAGGTGCCTGCCACAGCACCTGCTTATTTTTTGGTTGCAGTTGTCATTGTTTGGCGGCCAGAGCTGGATATGAACCCGCCACCTTAGGTGTATGTGTACGCCTTAGCCACTTGAGCCACAGGTGCTGAGCTGAAAGACACCTTTTAGTCATCTCTTGTGTCCACAGTGGTTGGCCATTGGTGTGTGCCAGGCATGAAGTCAAAAACCAGGCAGGAAGTGACAAGGGAGGAGCCAGATCACAGCCAAGGGCCGCAGCCCCAATTTTCCACTGGTGTGCAGTGGTGCACTGGTGTGCCATAGCTGCGCCACGAATGCTTTTAAAGATCACTAATTAAATATTTCTGAACGAAGTTCAAAGCACAGTAAGTGTATTCTTTCTTTAACTTTTTTTTCTTGGATTAACATAATTTAAGTGTGCTATGGAAGGTTAGCTATAGATTCGAGTGAGCCAGGAGATAAAAAAGGGTGAAAAACACCAGGCTGCAGGATTCCACCCTGCCCATTAGTCATGGGCTCTTACAAGGGCGTCAGCGTACAGAGACTCAGAGCGGACTGTCGCTCTGGGTAGGCACCTGCTCCTTCACGGAGAGATGGGAAAGGGAAGCGCTGGCCCTTCCGAGCTGTCTTCTTCCAGGGAGCACTCTGCGCTCAGAAGACAGCACAGGACGCTCCAAGGCAAAGTTCTCCAACGGGCAACAGTGCTTCACTCACCAACCATTTGTTATCTCTGACAGATTTCTTGAGGTTAATCAGTAAAATATCCTTTAAGTATATCATTGAGATTTCAAAATCCTGACACTTCAACAGCTCGTTTGTCTGGGAGTGAAGAAGCTGCTCCCGGAGAGAGCGTTTGCGTTTTTCCTTGGAGATAAGGACAGACGGGAGCTGGCAGCTTGCTATCTGTATTTTCATCAGCTTGCTCTTCTGCAGGCCACACCGTCAGCTCTGTGTGAAGAGCGAGATCAGTAAGCCTCATCTCGCTCAGCCAGGAGGCTAACTCCAGACTGTTTCTTGGCTCTGGGGCAAGTATCTGTCAGTCAAGGTCAGGAAGGTTGCTGCTGCATTGATCTGGGAAATCTCTCTAACCGGGAACCCAAGAGGGCTTCACAAATGGAGAAACTGAGGCTCCACGGGGGTAACGCTTTGCTTCGGGCAGCCTGCCCGATGTGCCTGGCCCAACACAGAAGAGATGGTTAACTAGCATCAGTGAACAAACAGCCCCTAGAAGGCAAAGAGAAACTCCGCCCCCAGGCACGTCTGCTTTCTGCCAAGGAAGTCGAGCAGTTCAGCCCAGGACACCATTTTGAAAGAAGCCAAAATTTCCTGAAACGCCTTGACATCACCACAGTGGGGGCAAGATCACAGGCAGAGGGCCGCACCCAGGACCAATTCCGGATTCCACAGCACAGCCCCGAGTCCTCCACGGCCCTCCCGGCCTCTCCAGCTTCATTTCCCCTCTGCAGCCAACATTTTCAGTTCCTGACATACCAACTGCTCGAAGTTACCCAGATAACACGCTTCCAGAGGCTGTTCCTCCGCCTAGAATCTGCCTCCCTAGCCTCAGCCCCTAAAGTTAGTTAGCAACTTTTATTCTTTCTTCGGGAGTTTGTTTAGATGTCATCTCTCAGCTTTTCTCAACTCAATCCTCTCCCACATCTATGTTTTAAAATATAGGTTTTATTATTATTCAGGTATGATGAGACCAACAGATTAGAAGACAATCGCCATTGAAAACATAGTTTGTTCTTTACGGTCACCTATCCCTAGAGGAGGGTGCATGCCCATACCAGCAGGACCATGGAAGTAGCAGGGTTGATGAAGAGGCAGACGGGAATGAGGTTGAAATATGGGCAAGAGCCTTTATCATAGTCTATCAGGGTAAGCAGGCAGGGGATTTCAGCAGGCTCTGGGGGGTAGGGGCTGTCCCTAGTTGCCTGGTACCAGACCCTAGAGTGTTTAGGTCAGAGAAAGTATACAGGAGCAGTGATGGGATATGTGGGCTCCGGACTGGTTAGTTTATATGAGATACACGCAAAGGCAGGTGAATCCTTTATCTCTACAAATTGGCTGGTTCTAGGAGGAGCAGTCTCTCCACAGTCAACAAAACCCCAGACGTCAAAATATCAGAAACATGTGGTTAATGCCCTCTGCCACTGTGGAAGTGATTAGGTACTGCGCTTATCCTCACCCTGGCCTCACCATAGAGCAGTGTTTCTCAACCTTTTTTATTTTATGGCACCTATAGTTAAACTTTCATGGCACATTTAAATTATGTTGATCCAAAAAAAAGAAAAAAAGAATATACTTACTGTGCTTTGAACTCCTTTCAAAAATAATTTAATTAATGATCTTTAAAAATTTTCACCACACACATAAGATCCTCTCTTGGCACACCAGTGTTCCGAGACACAGCAATTGAACTGCCCTAGAGGAAGAGTGACCACACTATAATTGACTACGCACCTCTTTGTACCCCACCCATCCCCAACCTTCAGATCATAAGCTCATTGAAAGCAGTGACTCAGGCTTGTCATCCTAACACTCTGGGAGGCCCAGGCAGGAGGCTACCTTGAGCTCAGCAGTTTGAGACAATTCTGAGCAAGAGCAAAACCCTATCTCTATTAAAAATAGAAAAAGTAGCAAGGCAATGCAGGGGGCACCTGGACTCTCAGCTACTTGGGAGGCTGAGACAGGAGGATCACTTGAGCCTAGGAGATTAAGGTTGCTGTGAGCTAGACTGATGCCATAGCACTTTAACCTAGGCAAGAGAGTGAAACTCTGTCTCAGGAAGGAAGGAAGGAAAGAAGGTAGGCAGGCAGGAAGGAAAGGCAACAGGGACTCTGTCTTATTTGTTGATGACCATGGTAACAAATCACATACAGATCAACTTAGGCTTCAAGGTATAGCTCTGGGTCCCCATACATAAGCTGATGTCCCTGCTGTAGGTGTGAGTCTCCTGGGGCACTTACACGCGGTGGAAACAGGCCGAGCCTTTACCAAAAACCTGACTCATGACACAGCACCATGGTCTTGCCCTTCTTTCCGTAGGAACCCACCTACAACATGAACGGTCTTCTCCCTGGGTTCAGAAAGCAACAGTGGAGGCAAAAACAAGATCTGGCTACAGTCAGGTTCTTGAAAACCAAGAAAAAAAACAAGCTAACAAATGCAAGAGCAAAAACTATATTATGGCTCAGCGCCTGTGGCTCAAGTGGCTAAGGTGCCAGCCACATACACCCAAGGTGGTGGGTTCGAATCCAGCCTGGGCCCACCAAACAGTGACAGCTGCAACCAAAAAAAATAGTCAGGCATTGTGGTGGGTGCCTGTGGTCCCAGCTACTTGGCAGGCTAAGGCAGGAGACTTGCTTGAGCCCAGGAGTTGGAGGTTGCTGTGAGCTGTGATGCCACAGCACCCTACCCAAGGGGACAGCTTGAGGCTCCCGTTTCACAAAAAAAAAAAAAAAAACTATATTATTCATTATTTTGCTGCAAGAGATAAGATTGTAGAATTAAATGTCGAGGGAGCTTGCAACATTCCCAGCAGCATTTCTGTGTGGTTTTTAACCCATCGGTATAATCCAAATTAGTAGGAACTTCAGAAAAGGCTTTTGGCTGGTCCACAACCAGAAAGAGGTTGTCATTAACTCTGCCAAATGCATAAGAATATATAAAGGGGGGGCAGAGGGAAATTGGGATTTTCTTTTTTTTTTTTTTTTTGCCCAGCATTTTTTTAATAAATGAAGAAACATATGAAACCCCAGATTTAATTAAAATTGTCCTCCTATTCTGGCCTACACTGTAATTTTTAGGTTGCTGCCCAAAAGCTATTATGCAGTTACTTAAATAAAAGAAAGAAAGGGGAAGTATTTTCAGTTTTAAAAGACAAAGAGAAAAGAGGAAAATCCTTTGAGTTTTTCTTTATCCACATCCTGATTCCCAACAGTGGTGGCCTGTGTATTTCTTTAGCAGGTTTTTCTTAGAAGCAACTAATCACAGCTTATCAGTTTATTTAAGTCCTTCCTACTCTTTAATGTAGTGCTCTAACTTAGAGAACAAATGGATAATCCACCCATCTACTTTAGGCAGAAACGCATCACCCAAAGCTGGTGTTGTTCTCAGCTGCTTCAACTGATGTAATGGAATGATTTCATGATATCAAGTAATTCTAGTGTAAGTTTCTTGTAATAAACTTAGAATTGCCTGACCCAGTCTCATGAGGACTGACGGGGTCATGTCAATTTTTCTTGCCAAATACACATGTCTTCCAGAGGGGAAAAAACGCCCCAGAAGGAATTTTAGAGCTGCACAGTGTATCTTAACTCAGTGGTTATCTGTCCCATCCAGGGATCTTCCACTCTTCATAGAAGCAGCCTGCACGTTCCCACAGGGCCCTTTGTATCTCGCTGCACTTGACATTCTGCCGGCACCATCTATCTCTACAACTGCTGAAGGTTTCAGACGTCTTCGGGGAAGGGATTATCATCCCTGTCTTTGACCCTGTTAAGTGCCGAGCATGCCAGTATGGACTAAATATTTGTTGAATGAATGGGTATATGAGTGACATGTCTCCCATCTGTCTCTACTGTTCCATTCCCATTGTAGGTTCAGATTCGCACCTGGACTATTCATTTACCTCCAACTCTGCCTCAAATACATCTTGCAGAATCACATTTCTAAAATGCCACCCCTCTTTCTCACATCTTTAGTCCCATGCCCTCTTTCCACTGTCTACAGTTACTGCTACAAATTCCTTGGACTGCCATTCAAGGTCCTCTACAGTCTGGTCTCAGCCTACCTTTCCAAGGCTCTCTCCCACCATCACACAAATGAGCCTTTCACTCCAGTTAGGATGGTGTACCTGTCCACTCCTAAACGCGACTTACACATTCGTATATCTGAACTTTCCTCCCACTGTGCCTACACACCCCCAATCTGGAATGTATGACTTTCCCCTCTCAATTAAACTTTAAAAAATTTCTAAGTATCCCGGTTAACCACCATACCTTCTGTGAAACCTTTATTAAAAATCTCAAAGAAAATTTTCCTCCTTTCAAACCACATGGAGGCTTCTCCCGAGTACTCACCTCACCCTGCCTTGTATTAACCAGCTTTTTCTGCACAGGACTCATCATTCCAAAGTAGACTATAAATTCAGTTGGAGTTATTTGAGCCCATGTATGGAACTCTCCCAGGCATCTTCCAATCAACCAGTCAACCAGACACAAGTCAGAACACGTATTACATGGAAATAGAGAGTAATACATGAAACTAATACAGAGAACAACAGGTGCCATTAATACAAAGTAGAAAAGGAACGCTTTTTTGGAATACAGAAGAAAATGTAAAGGGAAAAATATTAAAATAATGAATCAGCTAGAATATTGATTTGCCTGCTTCAACATCAATGACAAAGCACACCAGGTAAAGTGGTCCTTTTCAAGCAGAGGTTACAGTGCCCTCTTGGGTGCTGGTTTTGGAAAATCTCGGCCCAAGGCTCAAGCTATTCGTAGTCTCTGCATCAGAAACATGGAGTGGTTTACTGTGTGCCCTCTTTACAACAGCGGGTGTGTTGCCGTATTTAGTACAATGAAAAATCCAGGCAACAATGATGGCCATCTGGTGATGCCTCAATCAACAACTTGATTCTAGTTAGCCTCACCAGAGAATGAGACTTTACAAGGGGTCTCTACATAAACGACCCAGATAGTTCTATCAGCAGCTGTCATTTCTTCCACTGTTCAAAGCCCCTAAGAAAGGGTGTCTTTAATCCACTAGAATGTGGTTTCCAAAGTGGCAGATAATAGCCTAACAGTAAAAGCTTAATGAGGTTCATTGAGAAAGTACTGGCTGCAACTATGAGAACAGCATTGATTTCTACCCATTGACCAGATCAACTACATTTATTTTTGGTTCTGCCTGCTGGCACTGAGGCTGAACAGCCACAGGGGTTCATTCAAACACTACTGGTTTTTAGCTTGGCCAATCAATGAAAGAGCCAACAGGCATTTAGAGAAATATTCCCAATGCAACCTATGTTTTTAAACCCCTAAGAAATAGCTCTTGCTTCATTTTAAGATAGAAGAACTTTTCTAAGATGGGGAGGCTGAATGACACAATTCATTTAGAACTTGCTGGGCCAGTTTTGCATTTCCCAGTAGGTCTCCTTTATCAGCCTGCTACACTCAAGCCAAGGCAGTGAAAAAATAAATAACTAATCAATATTTCATCCATTCCTTCCTATAAGATTTTGTTTCAGGGATATTTCCCTGAGATGCCAAAGCTCCCAGAATGTAGCCAAGGCACTAGGGGAAAAAAAATCCTTTACTATTATCTCTGAATGAATCGAAGATTCTAAGACTGGCATGACAGACTGCCAGGAGGGGCTGAACCATAAAATAGCCCAACTGTTGCCATTCTCCTTAACAAGTACTATGCACACTGCTGTATCTCCCAAGCAAAACAGCCAAAGTTCTGATTCACCTCATTTCTGCTATAAAGGTTGGAAATTTCCCCCTTTTGTGCTTAGTGTAGGTGTGTGTCTGTGTGACTACCACCTCAACCGAATTTTCAGCCCGCCCAGGACGCATCTGAGTACTATTACAATCGTTAGAGTGGGATGGACTTGAAGCTACCTGGTAGATTGGTGAGAAAACTTCTCCCCCTCCCCAGAAAAGAGTTAGCCAAAACAAAGGGACCATTTGGTAGCTATCTCTAGGCCTATCTTCCTGAGACTTGGCCTGCAACCACTACCTTGTTTGCTCCTCATCAACAGGCAATAAAGTTGAGGACCATGTATCATCAGGCAGACCATGAAATTTGGTCAAGGGTGATTGCTAAAAATTCCCATAAACTTCCTTTACATCCTATTAATGGGAAGTCATGTCTCTGTCAGCATCCCATCCTTATTACCAAAACCTGTCAGGAACTAGGAAGGGCCTGAGATTTTGCTCTATTGCAAACTAAGTTATCCTGCCAGTCTCATGAACACTATGAGACTCCTACAACACACACTAAGAACTTTATTATTCATGATACAGCAAGCACATGATAATCAGCATATTTTTAATCATTTCTCCCTTATACCCAAGTCTCAAAGAAGTGACATGGATAGGCCCACATGGGTGCCTGCACATGCAGTGGACTGTATTACATGGAAGGAACCTTGGCTTAGGGAACTCACATCTTTTATAGTGGGCAATAAACATGCCTTTCACTCTGGAAGTAAGACATCATTTTCCAAGGCAGTATGCTAACTCGGCCACTGCTCTGGGAATAGAGAGGAAGAAAGACCTGGGGAGAGGAAGATTTTACGTCTGTCTTCCAAAGATGCTCACTATGCAAACAAACTTAAAAAGACTGTCCAGGACACAAGAAATCCAGTGCCTCCATTAGACAGACATACAGATATGTTAGAGATCTATGGAGAATTGCTTCTCAATGAGTATAAATTATAGAAAAATGAAAAAATGCACAAGACGTTTCGCTGTTTGTGCTAGAATAACTTGCTTATGATGAAATACTCCAGTCCATGACTTATACACAAATATTAAGGGACTCTTAACAGAGTTTTAAAACATCCCAATAACAACTCTGACCATCTTGATCCACTTCAACTTACAACACATTAGATGAAATACTTTGGCAATCCATCAAAGCACAACTCCAATATCTTAAGTATCATTTACATTTTCAGTTTTAATTTTCTCCTCGGCCTTTTTTCTTTTCTTTTAATTTGACTAACTTCACACATAAGCCCAGCTAATCTTCACTGATGAATGTTAGCCAAAAAATAGTTCTTCTGATAAATCCTCAGGAGAGAGTCAGGGGGCTTGATTAAAGGAGAGATTTTAAAGTCATAGAGGTCAAAGCAGATTTCTTTTCAGGCAATTCAGTTTGGCATGACTGTGACATGATTATCTTAGTAAGAACTTTCAAATTCTAGAACAAAAATACACTAAGCACATCCTAATATCCCAAGAAATAGGGCTAGCAGTTACATAAGGGAAACTGGTTTATCTTAACATTAATCTATTAAGCCCCATTTTGTTCCATGACCCAGGCTTCTTAAGAGGCTGCCATGATAATTAAACCTCCAGCCCCGTAAGAGCCTGTCTACAATGGCTTATTAAGGAAGGGCTAAGAGCCAAATTCCAGGTTGGCCTAAGTTATGTCTAAATGTCAATTTGCTTATCCCACACAGTGAAACATATGAACATCCTGAGGCAGACCTCTTTTAAGTGAATAGGGTCAAGTTGCTTAGTAAGTTTTTTCACCCCAAAGGACAGACAGGAATGTGCTGTCTCTATGATTCTATGGCTAGATAGAATCACGGATATGTTTATCATTCCATTATAATTCTTTACACTCTAGACCTTATGTTCTCAAGCCACGGTTTTAGAGGAGATCTCAATGTTTTAGTAAAGTACAGGCACCATCAGTCCAGTGTTATTGTGTCCATGTGTATGTTCTGGATTAAGGCACTTTTTTTGTTTGGATTATAAACCACATTACTTGATAAATATCTGAGAAAAATGGGAGTGGGTGAGTTGGAAATGAAAGTAGACTTCCCTTATTCTGTGAATACAATCCTCCTAAGAAAAAAGAATCTTGCGAGTGTTTAGTTTTCTAAATAACTTTATAATGGAGCAGAACCATATTTTCGCAAAAAGAGCCAAGGTTCTTATTTTGGAATAATTTATTCTCTTTTGGTCAAACAGATCAACAATAAGGCCATCAATTTCCCTGGCAACACCCACATCCATTTCCACCCCTACATTGCATTAATGAATTTATTTATTTATGCCTACTTTATCTACAAAGGTTTTTTTTTTCCTATTAGAACTATTAACATCAATTTAGTTCCATTGTGCTTTTTCAAGGAAGATTTATTAAAATGGTATGGAAAGATCACGTCTCAAAAAAGTCACCTTCAATTTTCAACAAAGAAGCATTATATTTTATTCCATATCTTTTTGGATAAGCAATACTTGATAATATTTCCAGCATAATATGTCAGCAGTTCTTGTAACACCAAATGACTAAGACCTTTTATTTAAGAGCCAGATTTGCTTATATTGGCATCTAGATAACACGACCTTAACATCTAATTTCCTGATGTTAAAAAAAAGTCAAATCCCTGCTTCTTTAATTTATGAGTATAAAATATATTACCTTAAAAGCCATTTCCATGTCTCAAACTTTAAAAGCACATTTTTTATCCAATAAAATAAACACACCCACTACAACACATCCAGTGATGTTAACTCATACTCTACTTGCCCTTAACCAAATTCGAAATAAAGGGGTTTTTTTAGTTGTAATCATCACTCTTCTTAAATATGTAGGGAACCTCAATATTTGAGTGACTTTTCTCAACAAAGAAATAGTGGCAAAGAAAAGAAAAAAAAGAAAAGTGATTAATTCTCACATTAATTGGATTTAATTTTGACCAAAGTACATTATTTGAACAATAATTTTTAATTCAACTTCTTACTATATTATTTAGGATATTGCATCATTTATAAGTGAAATATGTTTGTAATTTCCCTTTAGAATAATATATTTTTTCCAATTTTAATATCAGGCATAACCAGATAAAGTAGAATGATTTTGAAGTATTTCTTCTTTTTCTATGGTCTTTAAAGGATTTGGCACAATCTGTTTTTTTTTTCTTTGAAATTATCTTCTATTTTTATTTATAAATATTATTTGTCTATTTTTTGAGACTTTGGGGGGAAAAAAGTTAACTGATGACTCCATACTGAACCTCAGAGTCAAAGCATTCTATGATAGACATACATTTATCTGACAATGTGAATGTTACTTTTTTTTTGCATTATTGCTTAATATTTCATTGCAGCAATCATCTGATTTCTTTTCGAAATGTATTTATCTTCATTTGTTCTTTACGAGGTTTTTGTTTCTAGTCCTTATCTTAAACGTTGTTATTGTTATTAAGTTTTAAGCCTTTTTACTTTTGTGAGGGCAAAAAGTGGAAACCAAATAAACACATGTATATGTATAGAGAAAATGAAAAAAAGT